>JAKRZM010000061.1:142445-182639 GCA_036379175.1 Heliconius cydno galanthus | reverse complement strand
ATGCGACAACGACGATGTAAAACTAATGTTAAATGTAAGTACCTATCTATCGTAGTTCAATATCATTTTGTGTGTTAAAAATTTTGAATATAATTTTGTGGGTGGTTCAATAACCATGCAGTATTTCTTAATAATTTCATAATAAAGGTGATATAATAGATTGACTTAAAGTAGGATTTTATTAAACAATTTTAATAAGAGATTTGAACGTTATTTAGATTTATAATAAAGAGGTAATTGCGTGAAAAAGAACGCGAGATATCGTTCTTTCTCGTTCGGTTTTGTTTTGACGATTGAAAAGCAGAAGTTTGGCAACGCTTAGTAGTATTTTGTAGTAGTATGTGTGCGTCACACGAAATACAGGTATGGAGAAAAATCGTGAAATGAAAAAAAAATCCTACGTCCAAATTGTTGAGGCATCTTGATTAATTTCTTTAGCTCCGGGTTTGAAATATTTTACCCTATATGCAGTTTCAATTAAAGAAGCGCGGCCTCTTCCACCCTGTATATATATATATTAATTCCCGCCATATCTGGCACATAGCCGGGTAGGCAGAGAGAATCTGGGACAAGTGTTAAGACACTCCGTATCCGTCAAGACACTCTTTCTCCATTTTCCGCCGAATTATAGATGAGTAAATGTCTCGAGAGGGAATCAAATCCACCAACTCTCACTCAAATTTCAAATTGTTATTGATTATTTAGTTAGCCATTTCTTAATATTTTAATTTTTGCATTCAAATAAAAGTTCTCTATTTACATAAAAATAATTACTATAAACAAATTAAAATATATATATTTAGAAGCCATTATAGTAGTAAACGCAATGATCGTTAGTTCGATTCCTGCTTAAAGGAATTAATTATTTTCTTTTCCCCGCATTATTAAGACATTGGAAATTGTGTTCCACCACTCATTAACCCCAAACTTAAGACGTAATTTCGGACGATATGTGGAGAGTGTAGTAGGTACCTTAACACTACCACACAATTTCACAATATAAAAAATGATGACAAAATTTCCTTGTTATCCACAGACCATGCTTCCAACTACGAAAAACCAACACGGGCGAAGCGTTGACACCCAAAGCAACACTAACAACATTCCGCTCAATAGGCGTTCCCCTACAACGAGTGCTACAACAACACCAAGTACACAACATAACGACATGCGGCCGCAACAACAGTGTCGTCCACAGTGGGGCTCAATACGCGCTGTTGGTGGTCGCCGGTGCGCTGAGTGTTGCCGGTGTTATTGCCGCTGTTGTGTTGTGTTGTTTGCATTCTACTGGTGAGTTGTATATGTTTTTCGAGTGTTGTATGAGGTAAAAAGTGGGGATTGGACGGTCTTAACAACAGGTTCCCCATGCCTACCTTGCTGTGTGCGGGAAACAGCGTGAAGCTGAAAAAAATATATACACTATGTCTATTACGTTAATTATATGAAAAACAATATTTTTTTTATATTTTTTTACAGCAAAACGAAGAATGAAATCAGCATTACTAGTTAGAGAGTCGCCGCCCGCCATGCCTACGTTACCCATCGCACCCACAAGGCTATATGCAGAACCATTGTATTCTACGTGATAGTATATATGAATTGTTTAAATTTATGAACAAATTATAGACTTTTTGTGTACTATTTTTATACTGAAGGTGACATAACCATATCTTATATGTGAGATTGGTTTAGGTTCGATATCAAGGTGAGATGGGGCAATTTTTATTTTATTTTATTGGTTTGTATTATTTATTATTATTTTTCTTTCTGATGTTTTTGTGTTAATATTTTGTACCAAAGTGTTTTTTTTCTCTTTTGAGTATGAAAGACAATTCCACCTCGAGAATTTCGTATATATTTCATGTTTTTCATTCGACTTATATATTTCTTTTTCTTTTGTTTGATTTCTTTTTTCATTTGTCATTTAAATTAATTTTTTATTCTTGTTTTAATAAATTAATAAGTAAAATTATTAACCTGAAATCCTTATCTTTTTGAACATTCCGTCCAAACTATATGCAAGTGTTCTATAAAGCTTTTTTACATATACTATTGCATCTAAATATTTAAGTATTTTTAAAGAGATAAAATTAAATATAAAATTATGTATTGAACGTGAGTTATGTGAGATTATTGAAATCATAGAATAATAATGTTCTTGCCGGAAAAACGCCTAAACGCCTGTATTGTTATATTGTATAAAATATTTTTTAGGTTACCCAAAGGGTAAAAGGGGATCCTATCACTAAGGCTCTTTCTATCTGTCTGGCTGTCCCTCTATCACCAGGCTATATCTCATGAGACGTGATATCTAGACAGTTAAATTTATATCGCTGCTATAACAGTAAATACTAATAAACAAAATAAAACAAATATTTAATGGGGCTACAACCAACGTGGTATTTTTTGCCGTTTTTAGATAATAGTACGGATCCCTTCGTGAGCGAGTATGACTGCACTTCGCTGGTTTTTTTGTATTTTTTTTTCTTTATTTTAATTTAAGCAGTAAACGTAGTAATAGACATTAATCCATTCGTCATCCTATAATTTTGATTGAGTGGAAATGAACCTACAATCATCGCGATAGCAATTTAATTAGGCACTTATTAACTATGCTATTAGCTTAAATGTATATCTATTATTAAATATAATCTTGATAAAATTTTCTTTTCAAATTTATTTGTATATAGTATGCTTAAATTTATATTATACATATTTTATAGCTGACCTTTCCTTTTATGGCACATTGCCTCCATTCATAAAAGTTTTAATACAACGTTTAATTTTACGTCTTAATAACAATATTGATCCTTGTAGCGTAGTTTATATATGGCACAATGGTTGTAGATTCATGGAATTTCTTCTATTATAAAATTATAAAATTAGAATGTGTTCTGTCATTCACAACGAGTATTTTTTTCCAATTGACCACGGGGGCGAAGCTGCAGGCGACAGCTATTTATTTATCGAATATAAAGTTTATTATGAAATATAAATACAAATTTAGAGAAACTTAGTTTAAAAAAAGTTTCAATAGATTCTTTCTACCTACTTTCCAAGTTGAAGGAAAACATATGAAATTATATACTAAATATGTTTCGCTTCATTTTTTATTTTTCTATGCAAAATTTACATTTTATATGCTTATAAACTGGTGGATTTTTTTATTGTAAATAAATACCTAATTATAATTATAGATATATACTATTATATATATATACTTGCTATTATAAAATAAAAAACTACTTATTGTACTAAGTCATGTTACTTACAATTACATTTTTTTTTTAAATCTTTTATTTTTAATATAATGTAAGTGAAAACACATTAAAGAAAGAAAAATTAGTTATTAATGTTTTAAGAAAATAAATCTACAAAGTTTTACCTATTTTGAAGATTTTGAAAGTGTTATTACATACTTTAAATACTTTAGTAATTTTTTTTAGTTTTAAAAAATACTTTTTTATCGCCAAAGAGGCGCGATTTGAAATCCCGTTACGTTTTCTAAAGTAATTCTCTTACCTAGGTATATTTGTTCTTTATATATATTTTCATTTATACAATATATTTTAAAAAAATACATTTAAATGTACAAATATGTTAATGGTGACCATAATAGTGTGATAATAAATATAAGCGTCAAGTCACAAATATTATTGTCCTGAAGGAATAATATATTTTTATATAGCTTTATAAATACGTATAGGTACGTACCTACATAAAAATAAAATATTATTATAAAATTTTGTTTTATTTTTATTTTTTTTAATTTATAAAGGGGCTTCCATATGATTATAATTAGAGGCATAGCCACGGCCTGTAGAAATGATGGTTGTGGGTTCGATTTATGATTCTCTAATATAGAAATGAATTATTTTTAAGTTGTTTGTTAAGACAAATTGCGGCGTTAAATTACGCTATTCAGCAGAAGAAGACGACAAATGGTACCGAAAGCAGAGAACGGTGTGTCATTACACTATGTTTTCTATGCCTAGGTACTAGGATATATGAACTCTCAACTATCACATTGAGCTACAAATGTAGTAATTAACTATACTAAGAATAGTTTTAGCGAATTATATTTCAAAACAATAATAAATATATGTCGCTAACTCATATAGGGACTTACTATCGTTAAAATATTTATATTTGAAATATTTTATTTCCATTTAATGCTTAAAACGAAATATTCAGATAGGCTAAAACTTTTATTCATGATTTGCAATAAACAAATATTTCAGCCTCGTTTCCTCGTTCTCGTTTCCTTTTTATAATCACATTATTTACATATTATCAATTGAGAGCTCTTTATTTATTGCGTTAGTTGAGTAATAAATTTATTAATATGATGACACTATTAAGGGTATTGGAATGTGTGGCAATCGCTTATCATTTTATTTTAAAGGTGAAGATACATTGACTTTAAAATTAATCTCTATAAATAAACGAGAGGTCATGGTGTTGCAGGGGCACAAGCGCGGTAGATGTGGGTTCGATTCCCACTCACGGGAATGAAATATTTAATATTTTCATTTCCTTTCCGGAAATTGAGGGAATGAAAGTTTCTTAATAGGGATCGGAGTTTCTTAACACTAGGTTCACAGACTCCTTCTGCCTACTCTGCACGAACTACTTCACGCTATATTCCGCTTATGAGCGGAATAGTAGTAGTAGAAGTAGTTCTCTATTTTCCTCTCTTTTACAGGATATAGTTAATTCATACCTATTCAACATGCAATGCCTGAAAATTCGGCGGAAGGTCGCACGCAGCAGGGTAGGTAAAGGGAACAGTGTTAAGACACTCCGTTCCTCACTTTCAGCCGCTGCACAAAAGTGCGGCCTCGATACCAGGCCGNATCACATTGAGCTACAAATGTAGTAGTTAACTATACTAAGATTAGTTTTAGCGAATTATATTTCAAAACAATAATAAATATATTATGCCGCTAACTCATATAGGGACTTACTATCGTTAAAATATTTATATTTGAAATATTTTATTTCCATTTAATGCTTAAAACGAAATATTCGGATAGGCTAACCCTTTTATTCATCACTTGCAATAAACACACATTTCAGCCTCGTTTCCTTTTTATAATCACATTATTTACGTATTATCAATTGAGAGCTCTTTATTTATTGCGTTAGTTGAGTGATAAATATATTAAAATTATGACACTATTAAGGGCATTGGAATGTGTGGCAATCGCTTATCATTTTAAAGGCAAAGATACATTGGCTTTAAAATTAATTTCTATATATAAGGTTAATTTCTATAAATAAACGAGACGTCATGGTGTTGCAGGGACACAAGCGCGGTAGATGTGGGTTCGATTCCACTCAAGGGAATGAATTATTTAATATTTTCATTTCCTTTCCGGAAATTGAGGGAATGAAAGTTTCTTAATAGGGATCGGAGTTTCTTAACACTAGGTTCACAGAGTCCTTCTGCCTACTCTGCACGAACTACTACACGCTATATTCCGCTTATGAGCGGAATAGTAGTAGTAGAAGTAGTTCTCTATTTTCCTCTCTTTTACGGGATATAGTTAATTCATACCTATTCAACATGCAATGCCTGAAATTTCGGCGGAAGGTCGCACGCAGCAGGGTAGGTAAAGGGAACAGTGTTGAGACACTCCGTTCCTCACTTTCAGCCGAATTCAGGCATTGCGTGTTGAGTGGCGGAACTTCAACGCTGCACAAAAGTGCGGCCTCGATACCAGGCCGAATAAACAGAAATTTAATGTTAAGTAAATATTTCACTTCCTCTAATGGAGATCGAACCCACAAACGTCGCGTTACAGTCACACCCTTGTGCCACTGCGCCACGACAGCCTCAATTTACATACAAATAAATAATAGAAAATTGCACTATCTACTGTTTTTTTTATTATAAGCCAAGTAATAAAAAAATACATTTATACCAATGGTACATGAGCTAAAATATATAAAAATATTAGTCTTAGTGTTTTATTTCATTGTTAATTCAGAATAAATAAAAATTCATAGCCCAGTACATAAATATATATAAATATATATTTTTATTTCAATATGCAAATTAAATTAAGCACAGCAATATCAAAATATTTTTATTTTTATTATTAGTTCATGCTTTTCTAGGATTCCTTATCTCAAAAGGAAAAAACGGAACCCTTAAAGGATGGACTTTGTTGTCCGTCCATTCGTCCGTCTCTCAAGACTCTTTTTCTCAGGAACGTGAGTGATTGATTCTCAGATGCAATTTATGCCAAATACTCAGGCCAATTAGAGGTGGAATTGCGAAAAAATTAAACTTCCAAGCCAACGCAATCAAAAGAAAAAATGCAAAAAATAAAAATTTATAGGTATTTCATAGAAAATAATAATTACAAACCTATGTTTGTAGTTCATTGCATACAAAATGAGTGCTAATCCCCGCATACTTAAAATTGTCATCTTAAGTAAGTTGTACTTCCTTCTCCCAGATTGAGATTAGAGTGATTATTATTATTAAAGCGTGCAAGTTACGCTTAGGTAGGTACTATAGACACAATATTTACCTTCTTAATTAAAATTAAGAAATTATTACAGAAAATATTTTAATTTTATAACACAGCAATAAAGATACTAAGTAAAAATATTATATCCACTTAACCTTTACCCTGACCATGTAAATACAGAGTTGTTATTAATAAACTCGTTCAAAATGTTCCATTCTCGCGCCGAGAGCGGTTGGCATTGACAAAAAAATAACGAACTAACTAAAAAATAACAAATAAAATAGCAAAATGTATATAATTTTATCAATATGTATTTTAATAGTGTTCTTAGTGAGTTATTATCAAAAGAAAAATAATGCAATGTGTAAATCAGATAAAAAATTGTTTGGAAAAACTGTTATTGTAACTGGTGGTACTACGGGCATTGGTTTGCGTATAGCCATCGATATAGCTTCCAGAGGCGCCAAACTCATCATAGCGTGTCCCATCGAAAAGGAAGGGACTAACGCCAAAAGGATTATAATAAAGGAGACAATGAACCGTAATGTTGTATTCAAAACCCTAGATCTAGCTAATTTGAAATCTGTCAGGAATTTTGCCGAATATATCATTCAAAATGAAGAACGACTGGACATTTTAATGAACAACGCGGGCGTCGGTGTCATCGGTGACTATTTAACTGAGGACGGAATGAGCGCTATAATGCAAATAAATTATTATGGGCATTTCCTTTTGACACTCCTCCTATTACCACTTTTAAAGAAAACTAGTACAGATAAAGAGAAAAGTAGAATAGTGAATACTACGTCGATGATGCGATCTTTAGGTTACTTGGAGGTAGAAAATTATAACAAAATAGGTTATTGGGGAAAAATTTCTATTTATTCCAACAGCAAGTTATGTAGTGTTCTGTTCTCCAATGCTTTGACAAAACGACTGGGAAGTCAAAATATTGTAATCAACGATGCCGATCCGGGGCTCGTAGCTACTAGAATTTATCAGAGTTATAATTATATAATTGGATTATTACTTAAGTGTTTATTGAATGCATTTTTCAAGAGTCCTTTGGAAGGTGCTCAGACAGCGTTACATGTAGCTTTAGATGAGGATGCCGGGCAAGCGAGTGGGCGAGTCTACGCTAATTGTCAGCTCGTTGATAAAAAGATCTCAGGAAATGTGGAGGAAGCTGCTGAGAAACTATGGGAACAATCGTTGAAGCTTGTTAAGCTGGAAAATAATGAATTAATGACTATTTTGCAGTAATTGTTATAATTGTTTTTTTTTAATTGGGTTGTTAAAATTATAATTGCACTACCTTCAATTTAATTATATTTTTCTTGTAATATTTAAGTGTAATGAATATAAAATTGATTATGTTATACACTTACTTTTATTTATGGCTGAAATGTTATTAGGCCAGTCGTGGCGCAGAGGCACAAAATGTGACGCGACTGGTTCTGGGTTCAATCCCCACTTGTGGAAATGAAATATTTATTTAAATGTGCTTTTTTATTTCTTCGCTCTGGTGTCGATGCAAAGTGAGCCGTTCCATTCTGCCACTCAACATGCAATGCATCCAGAATTAGGTGGAAAGTGGGAAACGGAGAGTCTTAAGATTATCCTTCCCCGAAGACTTCTTCAGCCTACCCTGCTGTGTGCGGGATACAGCGTGAAGCTGATTTGATTTGAAGTTATTAGGTGATTTTGTTTATTTTAAATTATATTTATATTTATTAAGGTTTACGATTTTTCCTTATAGTTTTAAGCTCTACACTTCTTGTTAAAAGTAGCCTCATATTTTTTTTAAAAAATTACTCAAAAATACTGACGTCTTTTTGCTTTTAAGATTTTTTTCTTGATTCAATGTCATATCGTTTTTGTTGCAAATTCATTGGTTTTAAACAGGTTTTAGGTCTTACTAGTTTCTATTAGGTTAATTTGTATAAACATATGAATGAAGGCCATTTTGGCCCAAAGTTCAGAACAAGACAGAGAGAGTATTCTTGTCATTTTGCCATGATTTCAAGCCGTACTCGGGGAACTAAGTACCTACATATATTAAATTCATTAGCGTCTTGAAGTTAGTCGTTTTTTTTTGTTGCTTTTAGCTTCAGGCTGTATCCTGATATCTTATCACGTAGGCAGAGTTAATCTAGTGATGTTTTTAGGGTTCCATACCTTTTAAGAAAAAAAAGGAACCCTTATAAGACCACTTTGTTGTCCGTCGGTCTGTCTGTCAAGAGCACTTATCTCAGGAACGGTTGAAGATATCGAATTGAAATTCAAACTATATATATTCAGATCTACACCCAGGAATGGTGTTGTGATGAATGATAGTTACAACATCATATTTACATAATATCATGATAAACAATGAACATACCAAATTTAATTAGGAAACAATTTAATCAAGAAAGTTTTGATCAACGTAAAAATTGAGAATAGAAAAACTTACCTTCCCATTACTTACTTACTTACCATATTTTGCTCAAAACGCGCTGCGAAACCGCTTTGTTTCGTTTTTTACACGACGCATTATAGGCAGAGAAAATCTATAATAATAATTATTTAGATTAGATACTTTGTGGCCTACAGTAATTAAAAAAGGTTATAAATAGAAAAATACAAAATACATTATTCCCTTAAAATTATAAAGTTACCCTAATTTGTGGGTAATAATTATACATTACAAGGTGAGAACACTGGACTGTCTATCCCCACCAAAATAGGCATGTAAAACATAAACAAAATATAGTACTAGCAAAGACGTTATGAATAACAAGTTAAAATGTTGCGATTAAATTATTTTATAATATTTAGCGTATTTTATTTGAAGCTATGTATTATAGCTTGTACAAAACAAGTAAGTTATTTTTTTATTCTACTCAGTTATGCTATACAGTATTACTTATTGTAATTTTAGGGGCATCGCTATAGTTTAATAAAATATTATTTTATACAAAAACTCATGATTACGCCGTTAAAATATTTATTATTATTTATGTATATTTTCACTATGTCATAGTGAGTTTGAAATATGAACGTTATAAGTGCACATTCAAATCTTACTCGAAGTATATTTATAATTGAAAGTTTTAATGAAAGTGCGGCATTATGATCCACTAATGCACTAAATATAAATATAAAAAATATTATTGTTAATCATTTTTGTGTAATACTTTAATAATTATGTATTACCTTACGAGAATTAACTACTTAGTTGCTTTTTCAGAATGATCCTATTGTGAGAGTCGCAGAGGGTAAATTACGAGGCAGGAGTGAAACATTTTTAGATGGGGCAGTTTACTATAGTTTTAAGGGAATACCTTTTGCTTCTCCTCCAATAGGAAATTTGAGATTTAAGGTAAATTGTAAAAATATTTTTTATATTATATATTCTTTCAAAAAACTGTTCTTAATAATAAATAAAAACATAACTTTTAGGCCCCTTTACCTCCAAGTCCATGGAAAGACATTCGCAATGCAACAAGCTTTAGTAACATTTGTACACAATACAATTCTATGAGTCAGAGTAAACAAGGACAAGAAGATTGCTTATACCTTAACGTTTATACAAAATCCCTAAATGGAAATAAAAAATACCCTGTTATGGTTTTTATTTATGGAGGATCATTTACAGAAGGCTCAGCTAATTTTTATGGTCCCGAGTTTTTAATACAACATGATGTTATATTAGTTACTTTTAATTATAGATTAGAAGTTTTAGGATTTTTATCATTAGAAACACCAGAAGTTCCTGGAAATGCGGCTATGAAAGATCAAGTAGCTGTCTTAAGATGGGTCCGTCGTAATATAGCGAAATTTGGAGGTGATCCAAGTAACGTCACTATTTTTGGGGAAAGTGCAGGAGCTTTATGTGTTTTTTTACATATGCTTTCACCGATGTCAAAGGGACTTTTCCATAAAGCGATAGCACAAAGTGGTACCTACGACTTGGGTAGGATTTACGGTGCAAAAGATAGAGCGTTCAGAGCTGGAAAGTTATTAGGGAAAGACACAAATGATGTTAACGAACTATTAACATTTTTTAGGGGCTTAGAAGCCGATAAATTGACCAACCTCACAATCGCAACATTCACTGCGAATGAGACAAACAGAGGATTAATTGCAAAATTTCTTCCAGTTGTAGAAAATAAATTTTCTGGCGTAGAAGCTTTCCTTGATGAGGATCCGGCAAAATTGATTTTAGAGGGTAAACTTAACAAAGTTCCATTTATATTGGGATATAATTCTGGAGAAGGGCTAATAATGGTAAAATATCACATCGCCCTGTTAGATGCATTTAACAAAGATCCTTCATTATACGTTCCCAGGGAAATATTTGAAAGTGTTTCACAAAAGCAATTAGTAGATTTCGGAAATAGAGTAAAAAATTTCTACTTTGGAAATGGTACTATAACAGACAAAAACTTAGAAGCTATTAGAGATATAATGACTGATATATTTTTCGCATATACTACTCATAGACTAGCGCATTTGTACGCTTCATTACATGAGAGTACATATATGTATAGATTTGATTTAGAAACAGAATTAAATGTTGTTAAAAATAGTCTTGGTCTAAATTTAAAAGGTGTGAGTCATGTTGATGATATTTTTTATCTTTTCAATAATGAATTAAATGAAAAACTTTATGAAGGAAAACAAGAGTTAAGAGACGTTGTATTTAGGGTAACGAAATTATGGAGTGATTTTGCTAAATTAGGGTAAGTAAGATAAATATTTTATTAACATTACACAAACAAAATTTGAAAACATATTTTTAACGTTTCTTCGATTATTCTAAATCTATATAAATTTTATACTTTTTTTCTGTATTACTTTTTATTTCTTTTATATTTAGATAGAAAAAACGTTTCTCTAGTAATTATTTAAAAAACCTCACCTACTTATATCTAATACTATTATTATGCTGCTATATATATATTTAACTACTTCTGCAGCACTTCAATGGTATTGATTATTATTGTTATTTTTTGTATGCAAGGCTACCTAAACCTCTAACTAAAAATTATATCGTAATGTTATAAAGTGTTAACCTCAAAACAAAAAAATAAGTGTGACTAGTAAGTAGTTCCAGATATCTCAGCGTTTAAAAAAACAAACAAACCCTTCCGTTTTATTATATTAGTATACATAGATTACATAAAACATGTATGAACATTGAAGAAACTAAACATAGAACACCTCTTATCACTAATACCATTTTCAACACGTTTCGAATTCACTCAGTATAGAAATTGTAATTCCATTTTCCTTATTGACAACATTTTCCTAGAACGAGTCATTAAGACGGTTGGTTATTCCCTGAATCATATTTATATTCATCGCTTTTTCTTCGTTTATTTTGTTTGACAATGTCACGTTCGCTTCTTTGTTGTAAGGCATGCTATTGTTTTAAATAATTTTCTTTGTTAATCCCTATTAGAGAAAGTTAGATACCAGTTAAAAAGCGTTTTACAAATTTAAGTAAATATCAAGTATATATCTTAATATAATAAAAGTCTATGGTTAATTGCATAAGTAAAAGTTTAAATATAACTAAGAGACTACAGCTAAGTGTTATAAAGATTACTCGAAGAAACAGATAAAATAAAATTCTCAAAATACTTTCTTATTACTCTGATGGTGAACAATATTTTACAGATATTAAGCTTTATCTAACTTAAATAAATAAACAATTTAACTTATATATTTATGTCTAAATCTCTTCCACCTTTTTTCAGCTTGGGAAAAGATGGTAAACAAATTAGTTATCTCCCTTATTACTTAATTTAATTGTAAAACTTGTTACAGATGCCCAACGCCTGATAATAGCCTAGGAGCAAAGTGGCATCCTTATACTATATGTAGAAAAGAATATTTCAAGATCGATGAACCTTTCGCCTCGAGACGTTATGCCGATCGAAACAGAATTGAATTCTGGGACCAACTGTATAAAGAAGCTGGTCTTTTACATATAAGTGATGATTAAGAATTACAGTGTAATTTAAAAAAGTTTAACTAACTATTGTAAACATAATATTAGAAATAAATAGTTACTTACTAAATAAATAGTTACTTACTTACTAACGTTTATTTTTTTATATGTAGGTTAATGGTAAATTTATAAGTACTAAATAAATTTTCTGGGTTATATATCTGTTTATTTGTTTCTGTGACTAAGTATAAAATTCCAAGGTGAGTTTACAATATTTTTGATGTCACGTTATCATCGAGCAACATTTAACTGCGTAACTTTAAGTAAAATTTTACATTACCTACCATGCGTAAATTCATTTATAGGAACTAGACATTATTAAGTTATTATTACGCATGACATAGCAATTCATAAAGGCCAGCAGAGGCACAAGCATGCGACTGTAATGATGGGCCCGGCTTTAAGCAATTTTCATTCGAGTAAAATTAAATATTTAATATTTTCATTTTCCCGCTCTGCTAACGAGGTAAAGTGCTGCGCGTAATATCTCTAGACTTCGGTGGCAAGGGGGGAACGGAAGTGTCTGTTGGAACTGGACTGCCATACACAAAAAATAAGACTCATTATCACGTTCCGCCTGAGCCGAGCGTCTGCGTCATAACGCATTACGCATCCAATCATTATTACTTGTTATTAAACAGCACGCTGTTACTTATAATTAATCTATACAATTTAAGTAAAATAGTATTTAAATTAATAAGTACAAATAAATGTTAATTTATCGAAAAAAATTCAATGAATACCTACTTTTTATACAACATAATGATAATTCAGTGATAATAATTCAAGTCAATTCATAAAAGTATGCAATTTTTTTTTAGAACACCAATTTATAACATAAAATATTCATATAATCATGAAAACGAAAAAATGGTTGATTGTAACTCAGTTACTTAAGCATAAATTTTGCTGAAATTATTATAAACTAGCGGCCCACCCGCGGCTTCGCCTGCGTAAACTACGTTATTATTCATTTCTGTCTTCATGATTACCTACGTCATATAAGTGACGTCCACGCAAAATTTGAGACTTCCAGCATCTGTAGTAACGAAGTTTCATACAATCTTTCAACCCCAAAAACCCCTTAGAAGTCGAATATTGCAAATTCCCGTCTTAGCGAGCACCTACGTCCTATAAGTAACTCCTGTGCAAAATTTGAGATTCCTAGCACTTGTAGTTTCTGAGATTTCGTGATGAGTGAGTGACCTTTCGATTTTATATATATAGATTAAGTATATGTCGTACTCAAGCATAGACAAACGGAGTCTTAATTATACAATACAATTTCAATTAATAATAAACAGATGGCGTTAAGTTCCGCCACTCAACACGCAATTCCTCCAGAACCAGCGCAAAGTTAGGAGCGGAGTGTTTTAACACTAGAGTCCCTCTGCGTGCTCCATGCGGGATACAGCGTGAAGCTAAAATTTCGACTATTCTATAGTTATCAGGAATGTAAACCCAATAACTACTCATATTTCACAATGGGAAATTTTAACCAACAGCTTGTAATAACGTAAGTTGTGGTTTCAAATGACACATTATTGAAATCACAATTTTTTTATGCTTTTTTTGATGTTGATCATTTTTAGAGATTGTTTTCAACAGTCAAAATCGTGTCTTTTGTCTAATTAAACTTTTAAAAGTTTTTATTTTATGAAAAATAAAAACGTTTTGACCGTATAAAACATGCTATTTATAATTAATTAATATACCTCATTCTATCATATGATAAGCAATCACTTTTATATCTTAACAATACGCAATTTTTTTCTAAACGAAAATATAAGTAATCAAGCGATATAGAATACTATATCGCTTGCATACTTAGTCTAGTTTTTAAAAAGTTGTATATTTGGTTTAATATTAATGTAGGTTTTTTTTTTGTTTTGGTAATTTTCAGATAATCTGTTTCTGTTTCACAATAAAATTTAACAATCACACACACAATCACAATATAATTTAATTATAATTATAATTATATGAGGAAAAATAAGACTTTAAACCTAGCAACATTTTTCACAATTGCGTTCTAAAACCTACATTTTAATAAGCAAATAGTTTTTTATATCTAAGTATAAATTCTATTTACTATCATTTATTTTAATTTGACTAAACAATTTAAATGAACAAGTATATTTAATAAATATTGTAATACTTCTCAATTACTATTAAAAAAATAAGGGATATTATAAGCAAAATAAAATTTATCGCCACTTCTGAACGTATATAAGGAAAATATTGAGCACGAAATACAATTTGATTGTGTATAAAGTAAATGTGTTCTGTGATAAAATGCATCCTCAATTATAGTTTTATTATTCATTTCTGCTTTGTAAAATGTTGCGACGAGATGTGGTACTTGGTATTTTTTTATATTTACAAATTTCCGTGATAGTTTCCTCAAAATTAGTTGAAGTAAGTATTTTCTCTGTTTAAGCTTATTGTATATTTGTAAAAGAATTATTTATAAAGTTATTTTAATTGTTGTTTTCTTTTTTATAATAGCATATTTTTATTTAATTTTATTTAGTTTCTATTCTAGGGAGATTCTGTCTTGAAATAAAGTAAAACAGTTGTTGATAAAAATATTAAAGTGATTTCCTATATATTTATCTTAAATTAGGCATAATATTCTACATACATTTGGTTACTTTATTTAATTGTTTTTTATTTAGAAACTTTAAAATTTATGCACTTTTATCAATTTACAAGTTAAATTCATTATTAAAATATATTTTCATTATTGTTGTTAAAGACATTATTATATTTTCCTATAAGTATATTTATTTTAAACTAGCATAATTTGTAACATATATTTGGTTACTTTATTTAGATTTTTTACTTTAGTAAACTCTTAAATTTAAGTAAATTTATGAAATTTTTTAGTGAATTTATGCAATTTTATATTTACAATTTAAATTAATTATTAAGATATATTCCCAATATCAATGCATATTAATTTGTAATTATTTTTTTAAAGAATGAGCCAATAGTTCGAATAAAAGAAGGTAGAGTAAAGGGGACTGTTGGCACTTTAGTGGATGGATCATTGTTTTATAGTTTCAAAGGAATACCATTTGCAGCACCTCCTGTAGGAGAACTTAGGTTTAAGGTAAGATAACTAAAGCCAATAATTTTACAATATTTTTTACCTAATACTAAAATGATACCTATATAGAAAAAAATATTATAAATTGTTTGAATTTTGTTATCTGGAATAAATTTCATGGAGTGGAACAAATTTTCTTATATCAATAAATAGTTATTAGTACAAGTGGGTGAAGCCGCAAACAGGTCTCTATTGTTACATGTAAGGAAAAAAAGAAATGAATTAAAGATAAACCAAATAACAGTTTCTAGATAGAAATTCCAACAAGATCTTTTGGATTCATTTACAATTCATGGATCACTTCAAGTCGTTAAGTAACAATGAGTTCATGCAACTGTCAATTTAGCTATGCAATCGAATTCAAAGATATAAATGCATTTGAAATATACTAGATACATATATGTCTACATCTTTATAGTATGTTTAGACATTTTTTGTATCTTCATGTAACTAGCCAGAGGCAGCTGCCTCACCATATACCATATGGCAGGGTAGCCAGAGAGATCCACACATCTAATTGTGAAGCATTATAATGTTTATTGTGGCAGAACTCAACACCATGCTTTATTTTACCAAAATGAAATGAAATAATTAAAGTATCATGTTTCGTAGACATGTTTGTATTTAGATTCTGTCCTATTCATATTTCAATGCATATTTTTATAACTTTTAAACAGGTGTGGAATTATGATGAGGCCGTCGTGGCGCAGGGGTAAAAGCGTGCGTAAACGCGACGATTGTCGGTTCCATTCCCACTTTGAGGAACAAATTATTATTTACTCGCTCTCGTAACAAAGCAAAGGGTAGCGTTGAGTTCTGCCACTTAACACTTTAACACTCAGAAAGTGGGAAACGAGTGTCTTAACACTGAATTCCCAGGGTCCCTCTGCCTACCTTGCTATAGGCGGAATACAATGTGAAGCTAAAAAAATAAAAGATCATTTTAATTTGATGTAAGATTGCTACTATTGTATTATTATATTGAATAATAAAATTGTTACTATTATACTGAAAGGACTGTTGAGTGTTTTAATATTTAAGTATGTATTTAACATGCTTGCTAAAGTCGATCTGAATAAACAATATTTTGAATTGGAATCGCTCATATGAATGGATACAAAAATATATAATTTATCCTTGTCTGTTCTAATATTTTGATATTTCCTTGTAAAACCAGATCGATAAGACACTAAGTAAGTAAGTAGTACGACAATTATTTTAAAGGAAAACAAGTTTTTTAATATAGGTAGTCACTTATTAATGATATGGATGTCAAGGTATGGATGATAAGTGAAATTTATGTATTTATTTTGACTCGGGCTAATTAAAATAATTTACATTTGTTTTCACGTATAAGTATTATATATGTCGCTAGAGTGATGTGTGCAGTATGTGTACTTTGTTCTTGATTAAGTATGCTTCCTTTAACGTATATTGCATATTAGAAGCCGTGACATTAAACATAAAGAAAACGTGGTAAATTGTAAATTCTCTAATATATTTTTTAGACTTTAATACTCTACGTCTGTGACTTATCATTTGGATATAGAAGATGCGTGAGGATAACAAATATACATACTAGTAAATTAGTCTACAATGAACGATTTCCAATTTGTGTATACTTGTTTTTTTTTATTTAGCACCTTACGTAGCGCGGTACGCAGAGTGGACCTGGTAACCTAGTGTTAAGACACTCCATTCGCATTATCACACTTCCGTTCCCCACTTTCCCCTGAATTCTGAGTTGTGGAACTCAACCTTGCGCTATGCCTCGTAACCAGAGGTATAATCTGTAATATATTCCCACATTAGAAAAAAAATGGAAATATTTAATTTCCTCGAGGAACCCACAACCTGTCGCGTTTAGCTTCTGACTGTTTCTCGTATATAGAAGGTATTAAGACTTAGACACTCTGTTCCCCACTTCAGAGCGACAAAATTACAATACTTATATCTACGTGCCCCCAGGTGGGAACCGAACCCACTATCGCCTTTACGGCCACTCGGCTTTATATACAAATGCTGGCAATGTAGAACCTTCTTTTCTTCTTTTTAATTAATTAATAATAATAATTATTATTATTATTAAATCACTACAGGCCCCTCTGCCGCCTATACCATGGGAAGGAGTAAGAGATGCATCAAACTTTGGACCTATTTGCACTCAATACAATTCCACCTACCAAGGCAGTGAAGATTGCCTTACGATCAATGTTTACACGAAGTCCTTAGATAAACGGGCTAAAATACCTGTAATGGTTTGGATTTATGGCGGCTCTTACTACGAAGGTTCTGGGGATTTTTTCACGCCAGACTTTCTCCTACAACATGATGTTATTCTAGTTACTTTTAATTATAGACTTGAATTACTAGGCTTCCTATCTCTAGATATTCCGGAAGTCCCTGGAAACGCCGGGATGAAAGATCAAGTGGCTGCACTAAAATGGGTTCAACACAACATTGAACATTTTGGCGGGGATAAAAAAAGTGTTACTATTTTCGGGGAAAGCTCCGGTGCGTGCTCGGTTACCCATCACATGCTATCTCCCATGTCGCAAGGACTGTTTCATAAGGTCATAGCTCAAAGTGGAGCTTCTACACACGACTGGGCAATCGGTAGGGAACCAGTGGACAGAGCTTTTAGAGCTGGAAAACTTCTGGGCATCGAAACCAACGATACTTACGAACTACTTAACTATTTTAGAAGTTTAGATGCTAATGCATTAACTAATCTGACGTTTGCAACTTTGACGGAAGATGAGAAATATCGGGGACTACCCGAGAAGTTTATTCCGGTTATTGAGAAGAAATTTCATAATGTGGAAGCGTTTTTGGATGAAGAGCCTATAAAAACACTCGTGTACAGCACAAAATTACCGAAAATACCGTTAATGTTGGGATACAATTCTGGCGAAGGTTTGATCATAGTGAATGATCATATAACTAAGTTAGACGTTTATAATAATGAACCTTCATTTTACATACAAAAGGAAGTAGCTGACAGGCTAACAGACGAGGAATTAGAACAATACGGACAAAGAGTTAAGAAATTCTACGTTGGTAATAGGAATATAACGAAAGACGATTTAGGCGTTATAAGGGATTTACTGACGGACATTTATTTTGCGTTCAACACGCAAAGATTTGCACACTTATACTCATATGTGTGTGAGGCGAGTGTGTTTTTGTATAGATTTGGTTATGAAACGGATTTGAATGTTATTAAGATAGCTCTGGGATTTCAAAAGTTGGCCGGAGCGAGTCACGCTGATGAACTATTTTATTTGTTCTATAATTACTTGAACGAAGAATCTTATAAGAAGGAGGAGTTAAAGAATATTGTGTATAAAATGACTAAATTGTGGACCGATTTCGCTAAGACTGGGTGAGTGAACATTTTAGTTGATTGCTTTTCAACTTCACGCTCTATCCCGCAAATAGCAGGGTAAGCATAGTGTCAAGACACTCTGTTCCTCACGCACTGCCCAGTTTTCGAGGCATTGTGTGTTTAGTAAAATGCCGATTTTTATCTTGTCACCAGAGCGACGAAGTGAAAATTAATTTCTCGGGAATTGAACCCACAAGTTTCGCGACATTCGCGGTTGGCGACAGATGTAAATTGATTTATAATATTATTTTAATTTTATTTACTAACCATTTTCAAATTTTGTTAAGCTATTTAATAACAAAAAATCTTATAAATTTATATTTTATTAAAACTAGGTGTTATAATGTAAACATATTTTACAAAACATTACTGATAAAATCATTTGACCTTACAATCTGAAAGGTATTATTTATATAGCAATAAATATAAACAAACTCATTTCTATTGATATTATGAAGTAAATAAACTTGTTTGTTTATGTGTGTGATGTGATGAGTGATGGTTGTGGGTTCATCACCATTCGGGGGAAAGATTTTATTTAAATAATTTTCATAACCCCGTTCTGGTAGAACTGCGCGGCGTTGGGTTCCGCCACCCATCATTAAAATGACAAAAACGGGGAATGGTGAAGAACAGTGTGTTTTAACACCATTGTCTTTATACTTAATCGCTGTTTTATCTTATGATATGAAACTAAAAAGATACATTATTTCTCAATGATTTCTAGAAATTACACACCAGATAATTCANCCGCTACGTCACGGACCCCAAGACTACCTCGAATGAATGTGTTGCGTATGCGGTCAGACCGCGTTACGCCGCACATCCACCTCAGCATCTTCATTTCCGTGACGTGAAGCTCCTGAGTGTGCCGAGATAGTGCCGGCCAACATTCGCTGCCGTATAAAAGAACCGGTCGGATGATGATTAAATAATTTTCATAACCCCGTTCTGGTAGAACTGTGCGGCGTTGGGTTCCGCCACCCATCTAATGATGGCCCATCTACAGGCCCGAAAGAAATGAATATTTCAATTTAGTTTACTATTTTTGTGAATGTGATACAGCGAAACTAAATATATAATTATAATATATAAAATATCCATTGTATTTCCAGAAATCCCACACCAGATAATTCATTAGGAGTAACATGGAAGCCTTACACAACTGAAGGAAATGAATATTTCAATTTAGACGACTCATTTTGTATGGGAACTTACGCGGACAAGGAAAGAATGGAATTTTGGGATCGTATCTACGACGAAGCAGGCTTACAGCACTTGAAATATAAGAATTTTCCTTATCAAAAGAAAACAGGTGAAACCAGCATTACTATACTTAGTGAGAATCTGTGCGACTGACATTATTTACCTTTAATCCTTTAAGTCGCAATGTTATTTGATTTGTGGTTTATATTTTTTTGAATTTGAAAAAATATATGTATTGCACTTTAAAAACTGTTTTTGGAATTACTGATTTTTTGCGGTATAACGCCATCTAGTAAAAAAATATGTATTATTCCATATGGAACACCTTTACAGCTTTTGGATTTTTTTGTTCATTTTGCAGTTTTAGTAAATAATTAAAAATCAATATAACGCATATTATGCCTCTAAATTATTATATTAATAAATGTGTAATAACCTAGCAACATCTAACAAAAGAAAATTGTAATACAAAATTTCAAACGACATTAATTTTCGCAAGATGGCGTCTTCTATACATATGTTTAAGGGGCAATATAAGTATTTTGTTTGTTTATCATTATTAACTTTTTCAATTAATAAATATATTTTTTCATTTCAAATTCTAAACATACTTGCGAATTAAAGGATTAAAGCCATGTCGGCCATGTTCTGTTGTGAACGGACATTTAACATATTTATTAAATAATAATGTAGTAGAAAATATATTAATTATTATAAATATTTAGAGTAAGTACAAAGTGTAAACACTTTGCTAATGAAATAATGTAAACATGTTTCTCTACTTTGTTCTAATGTCTTAAATTTTATTTTTAAATAACTTTCAATAACTTTTTTTTGCACACGTGTGTGACAGTAAACGCGTCTGTTTATATAGTGTAATTTATATTTTCATTTCTTTGCTTTGGTGTCGAGGCAAAGCGCGGCGTCGAGTTCCGAGACACTCAACGCCTTCAAAATTAGGCGGAAACTGGGTAACGGAGGGATCGGTAGGTCCCTCTGCCGAGTGCGGGATTGTGTGATGCTGATTTAATTGGATTTTTTAAACTTTATATACGGATTTACATTATTTCATTAGCTTATGATATAATTATTTAATTTGTAGAAATATCTATATTTTTGTATGTAATAATGTATATTAATAAAACATGTTTATGCACATCACATTATTTTTTTGGATCAACATAAACGCGATGTTTGTAGGTTCGATTCCCACTAAGAAAATAAATAGTTTTAATTTCAACGCACTAGTAAGAAGGCGCGGCGTTAATTTCCGCCACTCAACTTGCAATATATTTGGGGGAAAAATTAAAACGGTATGTCTTTATACTAGTTTCACTCTGCTTATCCTCCTATATGCGGGATTATGCTAAAACATCTTGTAATAAAATACTCTGTTGTACACTTTTACCGTACAAACGGAAGAAATGAAAATACTTATTGAATATTAACAGTAAAATATTTAAAAAATATATTATATTAATATTAATATGATTTGGTTTTCGATTGCAAAGTTAAACATTATATGGGGCATAAGTTAATAACAATATATACATAAATATTCAAAGTTATTTATTTAAACAAACGTATGTATAGAATATATTTTAGTTAAAAACGAACATTACAATCACAGACACTTACTCAACACTTTTAGAAAATGTAAACAATCTTAAAATAGAACCCTTTGAATTGAAAACAGTATAATTATCCATTACATAATAACACAATAATAAGCGCACATTTATTGCTTGTATTTAATAAATGCATATTTAAGTAATAATAATAATCTCTTTATAAGTAGTCCTTTATTTCTTCTCTCCATATTTTATAAGAAAGGAGGAATATATCTTCTAAATAAAAATATATATATTATTGCACGATATATTAGAGTGTAAAGTAAAATTATATGTTTGTAATATAAAAATATCAATTTAGTTATATATTTGCACAATAATATCATATTTATTTGCTTTTTGTATTTAAGTTATTAAATGAAGACGAATGGATAAAATATATCAAAAAATTAGTATCGAGAAAATTGTAGAGTGCCAGTACTACTAAATTCCCACTACCTACACCGCTATATACGGGATAAAGTGTGAAACTGATAAAAAAATCTCTTATAATTTAGATTTCTTTGGTTCAGGGAAACCAGCATCATTATATAATTGAGACCAAAATTCCAAACGTTCTTTTTCATCCCCTTTGCCCATAGATAATGGTTGTTCTATACGTAAATATTCTTTATTTTCTGAATAAGGATTCCATTTTATACCTAAAGTGTTGTCTGGTGTTGGATTACTGAAAAAAAAAAATTAAACAAATTTAAAGTGTTATTCTACACTAAGGAAAAAATAATTATACTTGTTTAGAAAATATATCCTGCTACATTTAAGTTTTCTAAAAAATTTAATCAAATGAAATTAAAACTTAGTTAAAAAAAGTATTTTTAGTTTAGTATACATATTCTCAATAAATATTAACTTTTGGCCCATTCAGCCAAACAAAATAATAAGTGAAATAAATTATTATTCTTCATTTATCTAAAAATGTCATAAAACAAATTATAAATAATATATAACAACAAGCAAAAATGTAATAAAACTATGTTTCTGTTAAATTTTAGTTAAAAATTATTTTATCTTTATTCCAATAGACTTAAATCAATAGTCAAATAGTATAGCTAAGAAGGTAGCTCTGCTGAGAAGAGCTGGCAACAAACTCAAGTTACACTTTTCAATATAAATTTCACAATTTTATTGTTTAATACAATGATACCCTACCTGCATGACATTCAAATAATCTTAATTCCACACATTTTTTCTTTAAATATTGTGGGGCAAAACTATATGAAAAAAGCTTTACTAATTAAAGAAAGTGATAATGCAGTAGACACAGCGTCTGACTATAAACGACGGAAACAATTATATTTCTATTATTTCCTTGCTCTGGTAGATAAAACAATGTGTCAAAAATTGGGCAACGGAATATCTTAACATTATTTTCTCTCTCTCTTCCTATTCTGTTGTGCGGGAATAAGTGTGAAGCTGCTTTCTTTTTTTATTAATATTAGAATTTCCATAAGATCCAAAATTAATATATTATTGAAAATATGTTAAATAAAAACTTTAACTCATGATCTGTTTGTGTGCCTAATTGATGCTTTAATAGCTTTTTTTATAAAATAAAGATTTATACATACCCAGTTTTAGCAAAATCAGTCCACAATTTAGTTACAATAAAAACTAGCTTCCTTAAATTTTCTTGTTGCATATAATTATCTTTATTTAGCATATTGTAGAACAAATAAAAAATATCATCGGCGTGACAAGATCCTTTTTCCGATGAAAATCCAAACATTGTCTTAAACATATTCAATTCAGAATCTAAATTGAATCTGTAAAAATAAATAGGTTTTGCAAAAGCAGAATAACAATCAGCAAATTTATAGTTGCCATATAGAAAGTGTATATCGGTATTTATATTTAAAAATATTTCAATGTCATCTTTTGTCAAATCCCTGTTGGGATAATAAAAGTTTTTTATTTGGTTCCCAAATTCTGTTATTTTATGTTCGGAAACTTTTGAAACAATATCTTTTGGTACAAAACCAGATGGCGTTTCGTTTCTGATATTTAATTTTTTAATTTCATTTTGTATAAAAATTAAACCTTCGCCTGAATTGTAACCAGTTATGTAGGGGACTTTGTGAAATTTCCCAAATTTCATTAAATCTAGGGGATCTTCAGTCAAAAACGCATTTTGTCCCATTTTCTTTTCCACAACAGGTGCAAAAGAAATAGGCAAACTTCTTATCTTTTCATCTCTAGATTGAGTTTTAAATGTCATTGCAATTAAATCAGTCGCTGGAACACTTTGCAAGAATTGAAGCAATTCCTCTGTGTTATTTGTATCTTTTCCCAGAATTTTTCCAACTTTGAATGCCTTTTCTTTACCATGTAACTCTTGAGCCCAATTCAAAAGACAAACTCCACTTTGCGATATAGCTTTATGAAACAATCCATCGCTCATTTGTGATATCATATGATAAGTTACGGAAGCACCACCAGCACTTTCCCCAAAAAGTGTGACATTTTCCGGATTTCCCCCAAAATTGAGGATATTTTGTTTAACCCATTGTAATGCGACAACTTGATCTTTTAAACCAGCATTTCCTGGCACTTCTGGAGTGTCTAAGCAAAGAAAACCTAAGACTTCTAGCCTATAATTAATTGTAACTAGAACAACATCATGTTGTAACAGATATTCTGGTCCATACACATCAGTATTGCCAGATCCTGAAGTGAATCCTCCACCATGTATGTAAACCATGACTGGAATACTTTTATTTTTGTCTAGAGACTTTGTATAGACATTTAAAAATAAGCAATCTTCATTTCCCTCTTCAATTCCTCGTGTGCTGAGGTTTATTTGAGGACAAACAGGTCCATGTTTGTATGCATCTTTGATTCCCGCCCAAGGTAGAGGTGGGAGGGGTGCCTGAAATATTTTAGCCAAAATTTCCATAAATTTTTATGGAAAGCAATTATGGTAGTGTTATTAATGCTGCACTTTTGTCAATGCAGTTAAAAGCTATTTAAGTATATATATTTTTTAACAAATATATTTTTTTAGCTTCATGCTGTATCCTGCTCATAACAAGGAGGCAGAGGGAACCAGGGGACAAAGTGTTAAGTGTTAGTTAAGATACCCACTTGCCACTGAATTCTGGAGTCACTGAGTGTTGAGTGGTGGAACTTAATGCCACACTTTGCTTCACAGTGAGGAAATCAATATATTAAACATTTCATACCCTAAACAAATCGGAATTGAACCCACAACCTGTTGCTTTTACAGTTGCATGCTTGTGGCCCTACAGAACTGGCCTCATAAAAATTTGGAATTAGAAATTGAATTACTTATTAATTACAGGATCTTAATAAAAAATAAGTTCAAATAGAAATGCGTAGAAAGGAAGTATCTGTAAAATTTTAATAGTGTGTTGAGTGGTGAAACTTAATGCTAGTAAAAATAAATAATTCATAAACATTTTCTTACCTTAAACCTAAGTTCTCCTACAGGTGCTTGAGCATATCGAATTCCTTTGAAACTATAATAAGGTGAACCATCAATTAATTTTTTTACCATCCCTTGTAATTTGCCTTCTTTAACATTCACTATAGGACTCGCCTAATAAATACGTAACTATATGTCAATCATTAAATAAAGAAAAATATAAATTTGAATAGTTTTGACAAAATTTTGTTATATTTGTAAACTTTTAAAAATGTTATATCATTCAGTTCTCGCACTCGCAAACTTACCGCAGCCGTTGAAAAAAACTTAAATTTACATTTTAAATTTATCAAAATTTTGTCAACTAATATTCCCATCGTGTAAATTTATAAAAAAACTAATTATACTAAAAACAATTAAAACAGAACCTTTAAATTGCTCATTGTTATAAAAAATGGAATATATAATTATGCTCAATACGGAATTTTTATATTAACATGAAACTTATTTTTTTGTTGATAATTTCATTGTTCAAAAATGTAGTGCACTTAAAAGTCTAGTTTTATAGACTTTGAACTGTAACTGTAATCATGTAATGATAATTAATACAGATTACAGTCATTAATGACAGGTGCATTTTATTGTTTTCAATTTTCATGTTTTGTTATTTAATTTATAGTTATTAGGCGTGACTTCTAAACACAATTTATTATTGTCACGTATAATGGATAATACAAAATGGAGAAACTTTAAATTTACTGTTTTACAAAATAAAGTAAATTTATAAGCTAATTTACTATCTGAAATAAAAAAATACATATTACATATACATACAAACACAAAATTTTGTCTAACAAATGTCAAATACAGTAATTTGTATACGTTCAGAAATGCATTCCATTATACTTAAATTCACAATATGTATTGTTTCTTATAACTTTGGTGTGGTTAAATTATTTTGAGTATTATACAATTTATAAAATATATAAATAGAGCATGAAATTAGTAATGGATAAAAGACCTTGCTCCATGCCTGTCTTATGTCCTTGTTCTACAATTTTCCATGGCCTATAAGGACTATGCGGCCGCACAGATACGTCACCGCTGGTGTATTAACTGGCGAAGAGTGCGGCGTTAGGGACCGTGACCCAACACACCATGTTCGAAATCACATGTTTTATTATGATTCTTGGTGGTAAATAATTGTAACTGGTAGGTAGGTATATAGTAATCACGCCGCCGCGATTCGTGGACGATTCTAGTCCCCGCGTCTCGCGGCCAGTGGCGGTCGAGGAGGAGCACCGTGAGGTTTTAGTGGGTATGCGGACGGCCTACATCTGCCAAGTCCGCGAGTCCCACATAACCCGCCCGAGTCCCCACTCGGGCCGGTATCCGTAAAAGGATTTCCTCACGTTAAAAAGAAAAAAAGAAAAAAAGGTATATAGTAATCAAGTTATTGTGTATAATTATTTAATGCTTATTGAACAGTTACGGTACTTATAAACATTTCCCATTTCTAGAATATAAATGTATATTTAATAAGAATATGTTAATGTTATAATATATTTTTTGAAATAATTAAATACATATAGATAATTTCAATTAGGTAATTTTGCAGTCTTTTTTTGTAAACTTGTAAAAAAATTAAGACAGGTGTTAATAACTTTCCCGCTATTTCACCATTTCCTCTGTTTTTATGTGAAAAATCCGTGTCCTTTTTAAAACCTGAACAGAACGTATTTTACAACGTATTTTAAAGTGTTATGAATGTATTTGTCAGGAGGGCCGACAACCGATGGGGAAGAAATGTCCTCGAATGGCGACCCCGTCTCGGCAAAAGGAGCACAGGCCGCCCTCCAACCAGGTGGACCGACGACCTTAAAAAGACAGCGGGAATCCACTGGATTCAAAGGGCGCAGGACCGGACGGAGTGGCAAGAATTAGGGCAGGCCTATGCCAGTGGACGTTGAAAGGCTGATGGATGGATGGAATGTATTTGTGTATTTTTAAGTATCGGAACTTTTATATACAACTTAAGTAATTTTTTTTGGATATTTTAATATATATGTATAAGAAAAAATCGAAAAACATACAATTGAGATAATTTGGGTATTATATATAGATTAAACTGAACTAATAAAAATTGATTAACACAAAATATAAGTTTGAAATGAAATAGCTTTAGATTACTATACTATATAGCGTCGCTCTGGATATATATTTATACATGTCACTATATATAATATTAGTATAATATGTGGACTTTTTTAGCCAATTTGAATGAATTTGATTATACATGTGTTTCTGTTGGCTGATTGGCTCAAAAATAATAATAATAAAAAAAATGGATTCCTCAGACGTCGTACGATTTACGTATAGAGAAACGTTTTTCGCGCCATTTTAAAGGGCGCGTAATACAAATATTTATTGCGCTCGCGCCTTACAAAAATATAAAAATTTACATTCATAGTACATCATAACGAAATAATATTGATTTTTATTTAATTTATTTGTATATTCTTGTTACTATGACCATCGTTATAGAGCGCAGTACCGCTGTACAAAACGCAAATTGCGAATTTCGCACTTAAAATAATAAATATAAATGGCACTTTTTGTCTAACTTACCTTATCTTTATACCCACTTGAAACTTATCCAGTGTAAATAAGGATTAGTTATATTATCAATTTTGCCGTAAACTGGAATCACTTAAAAAGCGACAATTTTCCTATATTTGCGCTAAAATCGACATTTGTTCAAACATAACAGTATTATTTTTATTATAATTATTTGTATAGTATTATTTATATTATTTAAGTGTATGCACGTGTTGTTTTGTAGTGTAAAAGATGATTTAGTTGAACAGGTTGCTACGTTGATTTTGCACGCACCGTGTTTAAAGCAAGTGCTAAATATGTTTTCGCTGCATGTTTATTAGGTTTTTTTTTCTAAAATATTATAAATTATATAAAAAAAATATTTTAAATATAAATTTACCATTATAATAGAACGCGAATTTACGATTTTAATGGCAAATTTATCATTATAATGTTAGCAGAGCATTATTTTTTTCTATTTCGTTACTATAACAATACTATATAACAAAATGTTACGAGTACGTTTTTGCATAGGGTACATTTAATGGAATTTTATTTATGGATTAATATTTGTAAAGTTTAATATTATTATATGTAAAAAATCTTGTAGAAAGATGCGTCCTTTTACTACACTACGTAGATCACGAATGGACAGACTAAATTATTCAATAAATTATTCTTAAGAATAATAACATAGCCCCAAAATTCATCTAATCGTAGAAACAAAACAAAATATTGACATTTTAATGATTTTTTATAACCATGTTTTGCTCGTTGTACGTACATAAAGCTACCACCGGCTCGGAAGGCAGTTCTGCTGCGAAGAGTCCGTAAGAAAGTCAATGTTGCTCGTATCAAAGTTAATGTTACAATGTCATTATTACATATTATGTACATTGATAGCTATTCTAGATGAAATTCAATTGATATTAGTTCCATACATTTTTATTTGTTAAATATTCCTGAGTGTAATAGTTTTACTTTTACAAATATTATCAATTTCTGTAGTGGCAAACTGAGAGTACATTGCGGAATTTTATTATAAACACGTATAGATACGTAGATATATAAAAGATTTAATAACTTTTTGAGGGCGATTTCCATCTTCATTACCTGAAAAGCCTTAATTAAAGTTTTTAAATACAATCTTAATTTAAATTTCTTTTGATAAGACAGCAGTATACAAAAATCCTTCGAAAATACCCAAATTGTTCCAAAAAATCACGGAACATTTGTTAATATTGCAAAAATTTAATATCCCCATATCATTTCTTTACAGGTGGATGATATGAGTTTTTTCTCACGTTACCATATGTTTTATTAGTAATGTAACATTCTAATTTCTTTTTGAACAAACAAACATACAGTTATAACATGCTTTATTAACTTTGATTGCGTTTCAAGTATTTGTATAGGCGTAATAATTTTTTCTCAATAATATTCTGCTTTAGTCAATATTTTTGACATAAAAAAACATAAACTTCCTAAATAAAAAAAAAAATGTTTTAGATAAAGCTTAAAATTTGCCATTATTAATTACGTTAATGTTTTTAGTCTTTATCATAATGTTAGTCTTCGTTATATGCAAGGCAAGTATACGATTATATTATAAACCAAGTTTTGATTGAATTTTATACATCAATGATATTTTAAGACTATGGTGATATTAAATAAATAAAAAGTATTCCCACAATAATTGTAACGAGGAAAATATTAGACGTATTTCGCAAAAAAAAAAGAAAAAACAAAAATTGCCAAGCTTCTTTCCTGACCGTTTCCTTCTTTCACTAATTTCAATATACTGAAGGAATAATTAGAATATTTTAAATAAAGACCATAATAATCTTATACAATATACATATAAGGTAACACTTTAGTTCTCACGTAATTTCTAAGTTACAAAAAGAGGCATTATAATTTTATTCTTACATATTTAACACTGAATCAAATGGTTAAATACCTAAACTAAGGAGGTCCATTAGCATAACAGCACAGGGTTTGACTATAAACAGCAACGGTTGTGGGTTCAATTTAACTCAGGTAAATTAATTATTTTCATTTCCTCGCTCTGGTAATAAGACAAAGCGCGGCGTTTAGCTCCGTCACTCAACCCATGATGTCTAGAAATTTTAAAAGTGCGTGTAAATGGAGCGTCTTAATACTATGTTCTCTCTGCCTATCCTGTATTGCAGGAAAGAGAATGAAGTTGTAGACAATCGAAGCTGCATATCTTTACATTTTCTAATTTTTGTAAGGAAAGCAGAGAGTAAGCTAGAAAGGAATATGAAACCATCATATTTCATCAGTAACCACCACCTAGCGTCACTCCTAGTCTCCTATCACCACAAACAAAAAATTTTTTTGATGATGATTGTTCATCGATTTTTAAAGTACTTAAGACCCCACCCCTTTATGGGCGACCGTTTAGTTTTCTATAGAGTTGCATCGTCATTATTTACAACCCTTACGAACTCTTAACAACAAAAGGATTTTAACATTTTAAAACTGCCATACACAATGTATGATGTATCGATTTTTTTTTATTTTTATTTTTGACCCCGGCTCAGGCACCCGTAATAGTAATATTTAAGAGATTAACGTCGTGTTAGTAGGTTGAAAAGGTAAATATTTTTTTATTTTATACATGTTTCTGTTTGTTGAAAGATTTTGATTTTTAAATCTTTTAAAATAATCTTGTAGTTACAGTGAAATATTTGTCGCTATAATCCTTTGTTATGATTACGTTATAAATAAATGCTTATAAATGTGATGCAATTTCAATATGGGCAATATAATATGGTCTGAGCTCTAATCTATGTAATACCTAATTTCATTTTCTACCGAATTCTGGAGATATTGCCTGTTGAGTGTAAAATTTTTTTTCTATAAAATACCTACAAGTTTTCGCTTTTCGGATTTTTCTTTTTATATATATTGTAAGTGCTCACTTCCTACCAAATTTCATAGCAGTAGGTTCACGGGAAGTATTCTGTAGGTTTTGATTACGCGGCGAATTTCATACAAAATGCAGCAAAAACGATGAAGAAATGCTTGTATCTTTTGATTGCGTTAACTCAGCTCGATTTTCTTCATGCTCCAAGAAACCGTACACTTGAATATTTACCTACTATTCATTTCAGCTAGATATCCTCACGCCATCTTAAAATAAATAGTCTTGACAGACGGGCAGACGGAAGGTATGGAATTCTTAAAAAGAACTAAAACTATGTTTAACATAATCTTCAACGAAAGATTATCTTATATATATTATATTATTTTTATTTTTACGTTGTGTCCCGCATATATCAGGATAGGTGTAGGGTTTTCCCGACGCAGCGGTGAAACTTAACGCCGTGCTTTACCTTGGTAGCAGAGTGATTAAATAAAAATAATTCGTTGTCTTGAATAGAAATCGAAATCATAACCGTCGCGAATATAGCCAGAGAAGGTGTGCCGTCATGACGGTCTCAACACTAAAACAAATAAATAGACAGAAATACAGGTAAAGCTAATAAAATTGTGTTAAAAAATCTAAGTTATTAAGTTAAAAGAACTGAAAACAAAAAAACAAAAGAACTAAAAACAAAATGTAAGATAATCTTCCAACAAGCATATAATGAGAGTAGCGCGAGCCGCTAACTCCGCAGAATTATGCTCGGTGGCGGTTGTTTGTGTCGTGACTCGTGAGGGGCGCGTTGGTAGGGTTGGCGCGAGTTTAGTGATGGGCTTGTGTGAAATTATCGATATGTTCAATAAGTTCACAGTGATCGGTAGGTCGATAGACAAACTGATACAGGTTATTACCACTTCTGGTGAGTGAAATGCTAAAAGTCAGTAAAGAATCTGAAATATAAATTTGAACAAAGACTAAATTGTACACTATAAAACTATAAAACTGTATAGTTTTGTTCGAATCTTACATATTATTACTCATGTAGTCTTTAACTGTATTATATAAAATTGGATGTTATATTTCAAAAAATATATAGTTAGAATAATACTTATTTCATATGGACAGAAGATAAAGTAAGAATCTTTTTAAAATGTTCCGAGGAAAAATTTTGTTTTAGATAAAATTTTGAAGAAATATCAATCAAAAATTACAACTTGTGACAAAATTTTACCGTTTTCAAAAGTCTATTTCGTCGAGGGCTAAAAAGAATAGACAAGGCCGTCGTGACAAATACATGATTACAGCATCTGACTGTAATCGTGACGCGACAATTGTGATCTCAATTATTACTCGAGAAAATGAATTATTTTCATTTCTTCGCACTGGTAAGAAGACGAAGTACAGCTTTGAGTTTTTCCACTCAACAGGCAATGTCTCTATAATTAGATTGAGAGTTGAAAAAGGAATGTTTTAACGCTAGGTTCCCTCTGCCTAGCCTGACACATGTGGGATAAGCGTGATTGTGGAAAATAAAAAGACATCGATATTTATGAACTTAAATCAATCCAACACTACTAAGACTAACCCTTTAAAAGTGCCCGTGTAGAGGCGAATTTTAATGCATTCATGGGCTCTCGAGCGTGGCGACTGCAAAATAACTAACGGGTACACCCTATTTTATTTATTATTTTAAACGGCACTGTTATAATTTTGAGATTTACTAGTACTAGGGTCGTTAATGTATGTACATATAAAGTTTTATGTCACCTGTTTTGTTTAGTTAGGCTTGCAATGAAATTGAAATTAGTTTTAACTTAACGTTCAGACGGCACCTATGGCTTGGTGATCAGAGCGCTTGGACGGTTTCTAAGAGGCGCGACTTCAAATCCCACTACGTTCGATAATTTTTATACATTTTCTAAAAAGTATTTTTATTTCATAGGTGTGGATCACTTAACTTACCTATATAATCATGCTTTCGAGATTTTGGAGTTGTGTTTTTGTTCCTCAGTTTTGTGATTGAGAAACAAGAACTCCAATGTGAAAAAAACGTTTCTGCGCTAAATGGCAGAGTTTAGTAGTTTCTATACGTAATTTCTCGAATTCAGATGGAAAGTGGTGAACGTAACGACTTAGTGGAGTTATTGATAAGAAATAATTGGAAAAAATACATTAAATGAAAACTTACACAATGTGTAATTGAAACGTAAAAGTATCGACGAGATATAAGATCCAAATAGCACTTAAAACTGAGATTTAACATTTATTTTAGCTTAAGTGTGACTCCGGGGGGTTCTCATGCTTTTTACCTGACTTGCCTCGAGTATCATCTACATATATTCCCGAAGGTCAGCAGAGATCTTCGAGGCCTCTCTGCTTCTCTGTTATTTCCATAGCTCCATTTTTGCGTGGTTAAACACGAAACAACATGAAAAAATAAATATACCTTTCTACCTCTACATTGTTTTGCAGAATAAAAATGACAAAATAACGTAAAAAGTAACTTATTTTGAAATTAGAATAAATATATACTAAAATGCACCTATTCCGCCAGTTTAAACAGCGTGACGCTATTTGTCACCACTCACAAGTAATTCCTATTGAGGCGTGACGCCAAACATTTGCTGATAAAACATCTCCGTCACGGCTATTTATCATCCAATCATCTGGAAACTGGCAGTGATCGGGTTGAATTGTAAATATAATAAATTTCTGTAAAAGTAATCAATTATTTTTTATGGGGGTTGTAAGAAATTAAGTTCATCTTTTAGAAAACTAAAACACCAAAAAACAAATATTAATAGTATTCTTTCATATTTTATTAAATTTAAAAATCTATTAAAACAACTTGAATTCATAAATACCTATAAGAATAGATTCTGTACTTTGGATGACGGCTTATTATCAGCTTCAAGCTCTAAACAGAAAATAGCAGCGCAGGCAGAGAGTGTTAAGACATTACGTTCTCCACCCTTATTCAAGACTACGAATCGAAATTTTGTTTGGGTCCTGAAAAGGAAAAAAAAAACAGAACATTAAGTTTGTCAACTTTTATAATACAACTTATAAAGCCTTCCTTTAGCCTTTATCTTCTTATAATAAAAAAAAAACACAAATATCCGTACATTTGGCGCGTAAATTTTATAAATCTAGCAATATCAATAAATGTGTACCGTCGCGTCGTACGTCTAAATAGCGAGACCGATTGAAAATTATTATAATTTATTGCTTGTCAATAAAGGGTTGTGCTAAAATACATTTTCATGCACTATTAACGTTTTAAGCAAATAATAGAAACATGTTATGCTATTTTTTAGATTTAAACAAATTATATTTGTTCATATTTTTATACTAAAAATAGGCGACATTTTATTTTTGGGTTCATTTCCGACTAGACTAAGTGAATTGTTTTTATTTTCTTGCTCTGGTAACAAGACAGCGCGACGTTGTGTTCCGCCATTACCCACGCAATGACTCTAAAATTTCTTCGGGAAAATGGGAAACGGAATGTCATAACACTATACATAAGATTCTTTCGCCTATATGCGGGATACAGGATCAAATTATTTATATTTTCGTTTTCGGGCTACATAACCTTGTTGTCCGTGTTAAGACCATTTGACACGTTACCTCTACGCTGAAATTAATATCAAATATTTAGGTCTTACGGCCCTTTGAAGCACAGAAAAGACTTAGCTAAAAGTCAACGCAATCAATAGATTATTAAATAATCTTAATGCATAAATTTTACGCATCGTTTTTAGTATAAAAATCGTTGTATAATCAAAAACGATATGTTAGATTACTTTCTGTGGACATTCAGTTATGAAATATGAATATGAATATATCGTGATAACTTAGGTATATAATACGAGTAATAGAAAAAAGAGTGGAATTTATATTTATAACAGATATTAAAACTATTGCAAACGTATATTTGTATTTTATTTCATACAAAATAAGTACATAGATCCGCAAACTTCAACTTGTCAACTTTTATAAATTGTGTAGTACAGCGTGCCTAAAATTGTTACGGAACCCTCAGTGGGCGAGTCGGACCTGACCGGTTTTTTTAATCAATTTCAGTGGAGAAAGAACCTACAACCACATACTATAACCACTAACTAATACTAACTAACATTACGAAACGAGCTTTAAGCGAAATAGCTTACTTTTCAATCGACACCATGCTTTCAAGTGTAGGGCGTGGCCTAAGCGTCCCATTGGAAAAACACCATAAATGTAGGGAGCGAGCCGTCCTGCCCACAGTGCGGCGTCACCAGCATGGATGCGTACAGCTATACTATTGTATAGATTACTTCTAGTTGTAGTGATAGCATTGTGTCGTGTAGTGCAAATTTGTGTTTTTTTTTTTGGAATTTCTACGTAAGTTAATATTCATTTGTGATTTGTTAATTCCAATATATTATTTATTAAATACTAGTAGTCGCCCACAGTATGTGTCAATTTTATGATCATAATATAGAACAATGACACTTTCATTCAAATCTGTTGACAACTTCAGGAAATTTCCGTATACGAACAGAGAAACAAAGAAACAAGAATTTAGAAAATCGAAGACTTTTGTTACTGTTTTTACTACATAAATTAATGTTATTTAAAAATATTTAATGTACAAACAAACTTATTACTATTTTAGTTTCCAATAAATGTAGGTATATTATATTATGGAAGTAATTAATATTTGGAAAATTGGGCGGTTCTTGGCTCCCTGTTGCATGCGGGATACAAAGTAAAGCAAAATATATAGTTACATATAGTTTACATTGTGTGATAAAATTATAATTAGAGTAGCTTAATATAAATATTATTTATTAAGCATTATAACATTATAATAACTCTCCCCTAAAATATAGTTAACAAAGAGAAATTTTAACTGGAAATCGAATTCACGTCTCACGGGATCTGTCATGATAGATTACAGTGTAAGTGCATATAGAGGTGCTGAAATAATTGCTACTTGTTTTAATATTTTTAATAGCGTCCTTAAATACGAAAAAAATGTGAAATGGAATGACAGAAGATATTATGATTTTAATTATTTTTCTGTAAAAAGTAGAGTTTTTTTTCAAACGTGGCTATTCTTAATGAATTATTTATTTAAATATATTACTACATGCACGCTCTTTGATAGTTTTTTTTTATTCTCCGACGGCTTTAATCAATGTACGGAAAGTGGGAAATCATTATTGTCATTTCCACGCTGTGGCGACGAGACAAAGCGCGGAGTTTAGTTCCGCTATTAAATATCCAATGTCTCGAAAACTGGGAAGTGGGAGAGGGAGTGTCTTAACAATCAATAACATCCGTCAGACGTTGCATTTTAAAAGACGAAACTCAACACTACGCTTTGTCTTACCACTAACCGATAAAATGAAAAATAATTCACTCACAGAGTGGAAATCGAACCTACAATCGTCGCGATTATAGTCAAACGCTATCTCTGCGACATGACGCCGTCACTTTTCTTATTTTACATTTCTACAGTATCAAAATAATGTTATAGCAAACAGTCTAACAAGTAGTTCCATGTACTTGCGGCGGCTACACCTGCGGCACGCGTCCTACACGCGACGTTCACGCGACCACCCCCCACTCCCTACAGTAATAACGCTATACCATATCGATAATTATTCACTTATTTATCCATTATAAATTAATTATAATGCATTTTTTATTTTTATTTAGTAATAGTCTTATTATGTTATTGTGTTGAAAACGTTGAGATTTTCTTGCGTAGGTAATCAAGATTGTAAACGCAACGGTTTCTTGGTTTTGATTTTCACTCGGGGGAGTGAAAGTGGCGAAAGTTTCGTAATGGGAAGGTTTCTCACACTAGGTTAAGTTTTAACATTACACTAGGTAAGGAAGGAAGGAAGGAGGAAAAAGATTTAAATCTCGCGATAAACTTTTTAAATCATATGAATTGTTTAATGACATTATAAGTTTGTAGTAAAAGATTTTTATACATTTAGCGTATTTAAATAAAAGCTTGTGTCATTATTTATTTATTTTAACATAAATAATAATGTGAACTCGTATAAAAGTTTAAATTTCACCGAAAAAACAAAGCGTCTTTGACTTGTTACTAGAGCGAAGAAACGCAAATCATAACCGTCACTTTTGAAGTCAGACCCTGAACCATGACGACGAAACAAACAAAATAGGTCGACAGTCGTGGACGCCTTGAAGTTAGGTTTTCTGACCTTTACCGCGTTGGTCACTCAGGGAGGAAGAAAAGTAAGAAAAATCCAAAAATCCAATATCCGCAGCTATCTCTACAGCTCTACAATTTCAGGACGGCCAAGACTTGTCGACCGTACTGTAAATACCATCCCATACGGTTTAGCTTTTCCGCAAAAACAGCGACACGTGCGGGTCGCGTGACGACGCCCAATCTGATATTGTTTTACTGTGCCTGACCACCTGTTGACTTTACGGTCGACGGTCGCTGTAGTTGAAAATAATTAAATTATATTTTGTAGCAACGCCATTGTAGCTCAGCTAAAATTTAGAGTCTGTAATGGTTGTGTATTCGGTTCCTATTCAGATAGGCGTTCGCATATTTTTATGTTTTATGGACACTCTTTTATAATTGCGGTTTAGTAATGGACGAGGCGTTGGAAAATAGATCTTTACTTTTAATTGTAATAGACATAAGTCAATCGGTCGTCAATACGGTCCGAAATATTCCAAAAAACTGATCTTCATGATCTTTGACCTTAATTAACTATTGAAAATATACGAAGAAATTACCAATTAAAACTAATTTTAATATTATTAAAAAATAATTTGCTTCGTTCACGAATACTTTTTTCCTAATTTTTATTCAATATTTTTTTATTAAAAACATGTAGTATGTTTTTTATTATTAAGCAATACAGCACCATATTAGTAATTTGACATATGTAGAATTTAACATTAAATTTAATAAACACCTTTCTTATTGATTGCGTGAAGCGCGGAGACAAATTAACTTTTTAACTGCCCCTCCGGAAATCAAAGACCGGAAGTAGGAAGTGATAAAGCTCAACTGACTTTCCGTAACACATTGCTCACGCGATGTAGCGCGGGGGACCCCGGAATTGACATGAAAATTACACTTCACATAAAGGGAACTTCCAGAAAAAGTAATATAATTAAGAACAAACAAACATAAATCAAACAAATTTATTTATTGTATTCTTACTATCTATGTATAGCAAATGATAGCCATGGGTTTTTTATTTCTTTGTCGTCACTATCACAAACAGTTATGTTTGGCATATGTTAATATGCCATAGGTACATACCTAGATTGTGTATAATCCGGATCTAGATACATCCTCTAACCGGGTAGGCAAAGAGAATACAGTGTCCAAACACTCTGTACTTCGCTTTCCGAAAGAATTATTTTCTCGTTGAACGACAGAACTCAATTTCCTCGCCTTACCAGAGCAAGGAAATGAAAATAAATCATCTCTTTGAGTGGCGTTCGATATATTATGTATATCAATTATCGGTATAAATGTTGTATGTTATTTTCGTAATAAGTCTAAAATATAACGTTTCAATAAAAAGATGGTTAATAAAAACTGATATTAATTCCCATTTCAATTGTTGCAGATATCAGAACAATGTTCGGCACAGACTTCGAAGATTACTGCGATTTTAACGACAGCATCTGTAGCAATGACTCTGGCTTTGAAAAGTCTTACGCAGACTCGTTAGCGACGCCTTCTTCTACGAGCACTCCACTAAAACACGATATATCAGATCCTGGTATCTCTTTAGGAACAAAAGAAAGCAACGCCAGGAGAAGATTGTTCAGTGATGAATTTACTTACACTTACCCAAGGCAAATTGAAGAAGTCAAAGGATTTGAAGAATTCCAGCCGATAAGCAACACATCAACGCCAGTCAAAAAAGACAAGAAAGTCAAAGATCTTACTAAGCCGAAACGAAAATACGCAAATGGCAAGAACAGAGTGTCAAGATGCAAGAGTCCGACGCAAATACTAAGAATAAAGAGGAATAGACGAATCAAGGCTAATGACAGAGAAAGGAATAGAATGCATATGTTAAATGAGGCGTTGGACAGGCTTAGGTGTGTTCTACCGACATTCCCTGAAGATACGAAACTGACCAAAATTGAAACACTCAGATTTGCCCACAATTATATTTTCGCGTTGAGTCAAACTCTAGAATCCTTAGACGGTATTAACGCAGGCGTACCAATAGAGAATAAATTCGAAAAATTCGAAGCATGCGCTTTAGTTAGTGATAAAGTCAATAAAGACGCTTTTAGAGACATATTCGTCAATAGAGCTGATGATAGTGGCGATGGATATAGAAATTTCCAGGGTTTCAGTAAGCCTTTTCCAAATGGATCAAATTTCTTACAAACTTCTGAAGGTGTTCTTATAAATGTAGGCAATGTTACAGTGTCAGTTAATAACAAAGGTGGAAATTGCATAACTTCGACAACGGGCAGTGGGTTCTTTACCCATCCAGCGAGCTACGGTGACGACTTACAACAGAATTATTTAAACCGATCTTATTCTAATTTCGATACTTACGAAGCCAATCAAAATGGGAAGGAGTATTTCAACCAGAAAAATTATGATATATTCAAAAATGCCTTCGAAACGGCCAAAAACAGGAAGAATCCGGAATATACACCAAATTATACAAATTTTACCAATAACGGATACGCTTATAATGAAAAATATTATGATACAAGCGTTTACTATTCACATAATAATTATTTTAATAATTTAAACGACCAAAGATATATAGGAAGAGATTTTTACAGGAGTCCAAGTGTTGTGAATGCTCAAATTTAGTGTACATTTTATTATATTTCGATCGATTGGTACAACAAAGGCGTGATTGCAGTATTTTTAAAAAAAAGTTAAATTTCATTGTTTGCGGAAAGATTATTTGCAAACTGGGATTGCATTTCCTGCAATATTTAAAAAAACTGCACATACGACATTGTTGCTCCAAAGTGAGCGTTATTTTATATATTTGTATAGAGACCTAGTCATTTAGAGAAATTTTTGTATTTTATTATAAATTTATAATTATAATTATATAATATTAGACAATAAAGACATCTGAGATGGTACCAAAGTTTATATCTAGTCAGAGTAAAATTGAAAATATATTTTTTTACATTTCTAATTGCTTTTGTTTAATTACATCCCTTTTATATGTATTTGATATATTATAAGTATGGTAATAAATTGAATCTTCCATGTACACTTCGAAAAAACGGTATCAAAGATACATGAGGAAGGTCGCGTAAAAAGCATGAGGACCAGGAGCTATCAAGACGTCGATGACAGCTATGACTTACACTTTTAGATAGAAGTTATAATGAAAGTTAATAAAAAGAATATTTGGTCAATCTATACTAATATAATAAAGCGGAAGAGTTTGTTTGTTTGTTTGTTTGTTTGTTTGTTTGTTTGAACGCTAAGATCTCTGGATCTACTGG
>JAKRZM010000061.1:113050-133400 GCA_036379175.1 Heliconius cydno galanthus | reverse complement strand
CGGTTTGCAAAGTTTCTTTGTTGTTTTAAGAAAACGTCACCCAAAATGAACTTATATTTTGATATTCCTCCTTATAAAAATAAATATATTATATAATATTTAAGAAATATTCTTATAGTTCAAGCAGGCGTAGCCGCGTCCGGGTCCACTAGTAGTTTATATGGAGAAAAAGTGTAGAGTGCTTATATTTTTTTAAAACAATGCCTAAAAGTACATTAAATTAATAAAATAGACATAACACAACCTACCATACGCTTGTCAATATATGCTACATTTTTGTATAAAGTGATACGTTGCTATGGCAACTCATATTACGCGTACGAGTCATTTGGTTCTCTAGATATAAAAAACGGTAAAAAATCTACCACCTAGTTAAACCAGACACCCTTACGCTATTTCATAGCCAAAATCGTGTTTTTGGGTTGAAAATGCATTTTTTCGATAAAAAAAAAGTGTATGAATAGATTTATTGTTCTCACAACGACAGATGGGTGCAGTGTTCACGTGATAAGGGTAAACGGTTTGACACCGGCACAATCGGTCAGAAATAAGAGTGGAGGGAAATTGGCTTACCGTTGTTTAATTTTATGTCTTTATTCTTTGTTTGTGGTGGAACGGATGGTTAATGTTAAATTTATGTATATTTTTCAATATTTCTTGGTCTATTTCTGTTAATTATAATTGAATGGTATGTGAACGTGGTTCTCTCAGTACCATAGCAAGGAAATGCAAATTTAAAGTACAGTGGGAATCGAATCCAAAACCGTCGCATCGCTGTCGCAAAACTGTCGCACGCTTGTGTCGAAAAGATTAAGCTTAAATATATAGTTTCTATAATAATAAATTTATACTTCGTTTATACCATTGTTTTACCTCCATATATCTCGCATATAGCAGGGTAGGCAAAGGGAACCTAGTGTAAAAACACTCCGTTCCTAACTTTTCGCCCAATCTTTTATAGCAATACGTGTATACTATGTAATGAGGTAACTCGATATCGAGATGTCTTCTTACTAAAGCAAGAAATTTAAAATGATTCAAATTGAGTCATTCCCTCAAGTGAATATCGAACCCATAACCATCGCGTTTACAATCATACCATATTAAAACTCACAAATATATCGCTAATACAAGTAAATCTACCGGGTTGGACGCGTACATAGTAATGAATATAAAACGCATCGCGGGGTTATCTGATACGGATTAAGTTCGTAAAAAGACCTTATTATTCCGCCCCGTAGGACTAATGGGATTTTTTATTTGATCCACACCTCTATTCATTGTTGGGAGATTACTACGTTTTTTAGTCAAATATATTAGTATACAAGTTTTTTTCATTGTATTTTATATACTAGTTTTACCCGCGACTTCGCTCGCTTGGCCAAATCGAAATAACTATGAGTTGTTAAAATACTTTTTTTAATACAAAAATAAGATATATATCACACCTACATTAAAATCGATATATTTCAGAATTAGAAAAAGTACAAAAAAATTTAAGTAGCCCAGTTTCAAACGGCGCGTTCGAATCGAAGAAAACAAATATTTTCAACATTAAAAGTTCCTTCCAACAAAGTTGTTAATAAGAATAAAGCTAAATCCTTCACAAGATTATATCTCGATGCATTAGTGATAATTGTGGGGATAGCATCTTATCAACGATCTACCCTAGTAAGGGTGATGACCATTTGTCAAATACCAGCAAGTGTTCCAGTACTTCCAGTGACGAAATTTTTCTCGTAATTTCACATTTTAAAACTTTGCGTACAGTGGAATACGGAATGTTTTAACACCAGGCTCCCATTGCCTATTCTGTTATGTGCGGAAAAAGAAACTAGTAGTTTCCCGCAACTTCGTTTCTTTTTTTCCGGTTACTTTGGGAATTTCGGAAAGTCCTCTTTTAGCGTTCCCCTACACTCCCATTCAAAAGCATTCATATGCATAATCAAGTTCAATAAAAATTGTAAGTATTAAGAATCTTATACGTAGCTGTCACAGGCTTGGATATTTATAGTGTGTGACAATAAAAAAAATATTTTCCTTTATTATTATTTTATTTTCTAAATAAATAAATAAAATACAAGAATACAAAAATAAATAACATAAAAAAAATTACATTCATCTCGCTATTATCAGCTAATCCGGCGAACAACCGTCAGTCATTGTTACAAGTGTAAACATTAATTCAAATTCAAAAATCTAAAGGCCCTTTAAGTATTTTGAATATATAATTGCGTGACATTGTGGGCACACAGTGGCGGGACAATTGCTTCGTCACGCTAACTTGTGTCGTCACACCAAACCTGATTTAGTATGTAAGTTTTAATTAGGCATAGCCATTTGTTTTGTTGACACCATCGTTACTTAGTGGAACAGTATCTTACTGTACATACGAGGGTTGTGGGTTCGACTCCCACTTGTAAAGCTTAAAATGAATATCTATATTACTATACTAATATTATAAAGCTGAAGAGTTTGTTTTGTTTAACGCGTTGATCTCAAGAGCTATTTGTCCAAATTGAGAAAAATAAAATTCTGTATAGTCAATTCATCGAAGAAGGCTATATAGGTAATCACGGGAATATGTATGTAAATACATATACCTATGTAGATACCATTTACATATATTAATTTGTTGTAATATTTCTAAAATGTAAATTTATATTTTTTAAAAATATAAATAAAATAATACAGTTAAAAATATATTATTTATTTTATATAAAATTACATAATATATTTTTATAAGACTTTCAATTTATTTTTTTTCTTATACAATATATTTTATAATTCTAATAGCCTATTATGAGCGCTATTAATTATTTATAAGTTCACTATTTCCGTGACCTTCGTCTATATATTGTCATTAATACGAAGTCATTTACAGTGTTACGTAAAATGTACGTTATTTACTTGTTTTTTTACGTTTTATAAAGAAAAATGTATATTCTTATAGACACCGTCAAGGCACAGTTATTTAGACCAAAAACGATGGTTGTGAGTTCAAAAGTTAGTTGGGGGATTTAAAAAAAAAATCAGATTCACGATTCTTCTTTTATAAGCAGAAATAACCTAATCTTAGGACACACCGTTCATAGTTTTTTGCCCAAATTCTGGTACTAGTAATTAAAATGTTTGTCTGTTTTTTATTTCTCCGAGTGGGGATCGAACCCACAACTATTGCGTTTATAGTCTACCGTTATACTATTGCGTAAGGATGGCCTTTATTTATAACTTATGTATTTACCCATTAAATAAAAATTGGAGAACAGTAAAATAAAATAAATAAATAAGTAAACTTGTAAGAATTCTATTATTTAAATTGTTAGTCAAATAAAAATTTTGTACTACCATTATCAAAAATCATATAACAGAAGAACAAATACATAATGCAAATTAACTTACATTCTTTTCTAAAGGGAGACGTCAAAGGCATTGTTACCCTAATAGTTGCAGGGGAGTCCCCTCCGTTGCACCCTTGCAGTCCAGACTAAATACATGCTAGAGATCGTATCTTGAATTTATCTGGATGTTATTTAATCTGTAATTATAGTTTTTTTCTATAAAAAAAGTAATATGTAATTTTTGTGTCGTTTTCACGAACTTAACTTAGACTAGGTAGTTTTTAAAGATTTTATGTTTTTTTACAAAGTAAATATTATTATTCTATTTACAACTAAGTTAATAAAGTATTACATATTTTTTATGTATGTCAAAGATCGAGTCTCAAAATTCCAAAATTATATTAAAATTTGTGTCTATATTTTTTCTCAACAAAAAATGTATATTTCATTATATTTTACGGCTTTTTGAACGATAGTGCACAATATTTTTACTACATAAATACAAATAAAAGTCTATCAAATATTTTACAACGAAATATATAACTATTGTTTTTCTTTCTAATATTATCTAAAACTATATATAACCTATTTAGCTCTTTACAAAACTGGACACTGGCCGACAACAAATTCAAAATTGACATAAATATTTTATTTCAATAGTTTCAAATGTAGAATAACTATTATTATATCAGAGCGGCCCATCAGACGGGCGTTGGTTCGCTAATATTTTTTTTCAAAATTTCAGTTTTCCACCAAATTTTTGTAAAACGTGATTATTTAAACGTTTTATTATATTTATTTTAAATTTGTGTGTTGTCAAAATTCTTAGTATACATTATGGTGAGTGACAATATTTGTATTTGAATCGCAAATATCCTAGTTTGCTTTAGTAGACTACTTGTATTTTTAAACATTCTATTACATAATATTTTGCTTTATACATAACAATAAAGTTAATATTTGGTTCACATACAAAAATCTATAGAAAATTTTTTTAGAGTCGACTTAATCAAATTTAGCTTTATTTTATTTATAAATCCCGAGGCCACCTAGTGAGGAAGAGAAAATATTTTAATTAAAACACTACTCAAATGGGAACTGAACTCACAACTATCGAAGGCGTGTACTGAAACACTTTTTATTAGGTACATCAAGATGGCTTCAAATTATTATGAAGATAAATAAAAATATATTAAGGTTTTTTTCGGATTCATTGCGTACATATTCTTTGTTTATATGAATAGTTGGTTATGTTAATGTTTAATGAGCATAATTAATTAACAAAATACAATATAATTATCCATTCCTTTTAATTACACCATGTAAAACATTTTCAAATTTTAATATTAAAATATTCAACGTACTTAATATCAAAAAAAAAACTTGTAAGTTTTAAAAATCTCGCAAAATTTAGTAATTACTGTTTATTGTTTATTAAACGTTAAGTTTACTACATTTTTGTTCTCCACTCTCCATAATAGTCTCTAACAACTTGAGTGAACTCGCTGCCGCACTTTGCTTCGATACCAAAGCGAAAAAATGTAAATATTAAAAATTTTATTTCCTCAAGTGGGATTCGAACCCACAACCTGTCGAGTTTACAGCCTCATTTTAAGGGAAAATTTTAAAACATGAAAATATAATTAGTACACCAAGTATATTATATTTATTTTTCCTTTTTTTGCAGAGGGAATGCATATCCGTCCACGTTGGGCAAGCTGGCGTGCAGATGGGCGTCGCGTGCTGGCAGCTGTACTGCCTGGAGCACGGCATTCGGCCCGACGGTACGTTACCGCAATGCAATGCTGACCCCAATCCGACTGATTCCTGCTTCAATACGTTCTTCTTTGAGGCTAACAGAGGGAAGATGGTGCCGAGGGTTGTGATGGTTGATCTGGAGGAAACTGTTATTGGTTAGCTTGAGCATTTATTGATTTTTGATCTATACATTTTTGTAATTTCCTGATTGTTTCGATAGTTTTTTCAATATCAATTAAACGTACTACCGCCAAATGCAGTGAACAATGTTAGTCAATTGCATTATATTACCAATAGCAACTACTTCTTTCTTATTTTTATATATAAAACATGCATAATTCAATACGCTGATTGTAAAGGAAGAAACTAGTGATGAAACACTCAGTTCTCAATACTTTTTTTTGTTTAGGTGATAGCTAACACTTTGACTTTGCCTTTTACAACACTATTTAATCCAGAATCACCTCGTATTTTCGTTATTTTTTCATAGTAAAGTATTATCACAAAGTTGACCTTAAACTTAGACGAGGTCCGATCCGGGGAATACCGCCAGCTCTACCACCCGGAGCAGCTCATCACCGGCAAGGAGGACGCGGCCAACAACTACGCCAGAGGGCACAATTGTACCGGCAGGGAGGTTCTAGAGCCTGTCGTGGACAGAATTAGGAAGATTGCCGATCAATGTACAGGTTTGCAAGTAAGTGTGGTTTTATCTTTTGGCAAGGCCAGCAGACAATGATTTTTAGTGTTTTACATATTTATATTAAGGAGATTTTCCTTTCACTTTGTATATTTTTATTATTTAAACATATATGGATATTTACAATATGGTATCATTTACATTTATTATTCAATATTTAATTTTTATCATACCGAAATTTAGTTAATCTTAGTCTGTCTCTTCCAAACGATCTCACAGAATGATTTTTGTCGTTGTGCATTTAATATTATTTTCAAATATATAATTAGGTACTTATTGTACATCAATGAAATATATGTATTTAGTCAGTTTTGTATCAAAGAAATTATATTACAAAGGGTTTCTTCGTGTTTCACTCTTGCGGTGGCGGCACTGGTTCCGGGTTCACTTCTCTGTTGATGGAAAAATTGTCTGAAGAATACGGGAAGAAGAGCAAATTGGAATTTGCTATTTATCCTGCACCTCAGGTGAGGTTTATATAGGAAGTATTCCTATTATCTAGTTTAATATTTTTTCAGCTTCACATGTTGGAGAAGAGCCAGAGTAAATGAATATAATTTGTTTCCCCTCGAGTGGGAATCGAACCAACAACCATCGCGATTTACGGTAGAAAAAGCAGCGTTACACTACGTAACTATTTAAAAATTGATCTTCTAAAATTTCAATTGCAAGACACCTCTTACAATAATATATATTATTCTTAGATTACAATGAATGTTTATTTAAATATTAATTTGTAATTGAGTTTAGGAATGGATTTGTTTTCACAACCTAAGGGGAAAAAATAAGCAATATAATATACAGTACACTTTCAAATAGCTTTTTGTATAGATAATAATGTATAGTGGGTAACAGTATGTTGACTTTACGTACGACGGTTCAAGTTTAGCAATTAACCTTTTCAGAGGAGAATATATTTACATTGTATGTGTATGTTAATTATTACATAATTTTAGACTAAATGTTTTGTTTTACAAGAAAAAAGGTAATTTATTTAAGTTTTTCAGCGAATTAGAAGAATTCCCACAAAGTTCTTATTTATATAAGGAAATCAATTAATTTTCTATGTTTTATTGCTCAAGATAAAATTTAAAAAAATCTCTAGTACAGATTGAATTCGAAATTTTTGCGTTTAGTCATATACAAATTACCTATGTCTTAACATCCTAGTTATAATACTTAAAAATGGGTGACAATATTATACTCACGGCCCCACTCGTATTGATGTTTATTTCGTTAGTTCGTTTCGTTATAAAAACATTAACCTCATTCTGACACAGTCGGTTAATAAGTATTTTACTGAGAAATGAAAAAGCTAGTGAAAAAAATATTACAAATTATAGTTTTTCAATAATATATAGTTGAAACCCCAGGTCTCTACAGCCGTCGTGGAGCCGTACAACGCGGTGCTAACGACGCACGCTACTATAGAGCATTCGGATTGCGCCTTCATGGTGGACAACGAAGCGATTTATGAGATTTGCAGGCGACGGCTTTCCATTGAGAGACCGTCGTATGCCAACCTGAATAGGCTCATATCACAAGTAAGTTGAAGCAGATTTGATTTGTGAGGTAAAATTATTGACTTTTTTTTGTCTATTTTCAATTATCGAACCTTTTTTTTAAAAGTCGGTTAAATAATAAAAAAATAAATTGGTTATGTAAAATATAAACATAGTGGTAGAGAAGTTTAAACCATTTGAAGTGGTTTGGTATGGGTTAAAATTTAGAATACGAGGTAAAAAAGTGGAGAAAGGTAGCTTTACTCAAGGAACGTTCTTTTCATCACAAAAATGGCCTGGATTTTAAATATAATAGAAGCCAAAAAATCCTAATCAGTACCGATGGAAGGAAACAAAAAGCTTCTCGTTTTTTCCCACATAGTAGGGTATTCAACAGGAACCCAGTCCTAAAATACTCCGTTCCCTAACTTTTACCCAATTTTCGAAACATTGTGTACTGTGGCGAAATGCCGCGCTTTACCCACCAGAGTAGAAAAAGAAATTAATTTAAATATAGTCAATACCCCGAAGGGATATCGAACTGCGACACGAGTTACTACTTAAAAAAATAGAAATATCAATTAATATAAAATCTATGAAATCAGGTGGTCTCCTCAATAACTGCATCACTTCGCTTCGATGGTGCTCTAAATGTCGATCTAACAGAGTTCCAGACGAACCTTGTGCCCTACCCGCGCATACATTTTCCGCTAGCCGCTTATGCGCCTGTTGTTTCTGTTGATAAGGTAAGTCTAAAAAGTAGAATATATTTAGTAAATATTTAAATGTAAAAAGAATATTTTATTATATTTAACCTCGCTCTGGTAACGAGGCAAAGCGCGCCGTAGAGTACCGCCACTCAACACGCAATGCCTCAAGAATTACCGGCAAGTAGGAGAAGGAGTGTCTTAACACTAGGCTCCCATGTTCCTCAGCATACTTTGGGTACAGCGTGAACCTAAAAAAAAGTAACAAGTATTTTTGAAGCTTAATTGTACACCAGGCATACCATGAAGGCATGTCAGTATCAGAAATAACTGCGGAACTGTTCGAGCCACAAAACCAAATGGTAAAGTGTGATCCTCGCAACGGCAAGTACATGGCGTGCTGTCTCCTCTACCGCGGGGACGTTGTTCCTAAAGATGTCAACGCTGCTATTGCCTCTATGAAGGGGAAGGCTGGCATACGATTTGTGGATTGGTGCCCCACTGGGTTTAAGGTAAGGATTTTTAGGGTAATATGGAATAGGTAATGATAAAAATCCAGTGAAAAGCTGTTGTCAGCTTACACTTACTAATATATAATATATATTTGATTTTTGAGTAATTTTAGTATTTTTCTAATTCTTGAGAAACATTGTGCACATAAGATTAAGAAATACTTTTAATATAGGTACAAACTAAAAAAATATATGCGAGTACAATTTCATTTCACATGCTACAAAAGGTACAATTTTAAATTCCACCCCAAATTACCTCAATAGTAGTGAAAAATTATACTTATAATATTTCTTCATTGTTCGTTAACTTGGTACTTCATCCATTAGGTAATATCTCTAACTGGTAAAAACTATAGATTAAAAGTTACATAACGGATTTTATATAACATACAGCTGTTAAACGGACAAATAACGTAATCGATTTTTATTTAGTATAATATTTTCCGGTGAGGCCATTAGTAGCGCAGGGGCACAAGCGTGACCGGAAACGCGACAGGTTGTGGGTTCGATTCACTCGAGGAAATGAATTATTTAACATTTTCATTTCTTTGCTCTGGTATCAAGGCAAAGCGATTTGAGTTGAGTTGAGTTCCGCAATTGAATCACTCAACACGCAATGCCTCTAGAATTCGGCAGAAAATTGAGAACGGAGTTAATACCAAGTTCCTTCTACCCTGTTGTGTGTGGGATACAGCGTGAAGCTAAATAAACATTTTCTTTTATTGAATGACGGAATTATGCCTCCTTCGGAGAGTTTAGGGTATAAATATAAATCATTGTTATAATTGTTGAAAGTCTATTACACGGACACATTTCCCTTTCTCGTTTAACTTCCTCTGTTACATTTTTATTATATCAAAACACATTGTACCCACAGGTGGGTATAAACTACCAGCCGCCCTCGGTGGTGGCGGGCGGGGACCTCGCGCAAGTGAAGCGCGCGGCCTCTATGTTGAGCAACACGACCGCGATAGCGGAGGCGTGGGCCAAGCTGGATCACAAGTTTGACCTGATGTACTCTAAACGGGCGTTTGTCCATTGGTTAGTGGGGTTTTGATATTTTGAGGTCTTCTTCTAGGAATTTTTCGTGAGAGACAGGATCGATTCGATCAGAAACCAACGAATTTAGTGGCTCTAGCCTCAAGAGATATCAAAAAAATATTTCTGATCTTTCTTCTATTTCTCTAGTAGGGGTAATATTGAGACTTGCGATTTATATTAAATAACTGCTTACTAATAAATAATAAGACACTGTAATAAACAGGTACGTAGGAGAAGGCATGGAAGAAGGCGAGTTCAATGAGGCGCGGGAGGACCTCGCGGCCCTAGAGCGCGACTACGACGAGGTCGCGATGGACACGTCAGACTTACCCACAGATTGTACCGATGAATTATAATATTACATACACATTATATACCAACTTGGATATCTTGGGTTCAAGATCCCGTTTTTGATAGCTTTTTTGAAACTGGTGTTTGTAATAGCAGATAGCGTTTATAGGTCATTTATATTATTTGCATATAGTTTTTAAATTGTATTGTCTCAAAGTATTTGGATGTAAGTGGACGCTACAAAACCGCGGCGACGTTTTTAATCGTTTATTATGGCAGAAATGCGAAATTGGAAAAGGGTTTGGAAAATGTCCACTGAAGTCAATTACTTAAGACCGTGAAGTACAATAGATTTGTAAATTTTTCTGATAGAGCTGCTTCAAATCCATTTCTTTGAATTTCGGTTTCATGAAGTTTGTTTTTGTATGTGTATTTGTAAGTGTAATTGTTTTGTGCTGTTGTCATGTTTTTGATACTGTTTTTGTTATTTTGTAATAAATATTGATTTTTTCACTCTGGTCTTTTATTTGTCATAAAAAAAGCTTGTACGACATTGCTTTCGTATCCACGGTAGTCTTGGTATCACGTTGCGGTATATTATACCTATCACTCGCCGAAAGCTGTCCTTGGAGTATTTTAATAGGTTCCCAGCTGTCCTCTGCCTATTCTGCTATCGGCGAAATAGTGTGAAGCTAAATAAACTAATTATTTTACTTTGCCCACTCCTTATAAGGTGGTATTTTATAAAAACTTTAAAAAAAAGGTAAAATGTTAAACTTGAGATATTTTTGTATAGGCAATCATGAAAGAAAAGGTTAACAGCATTCCACTTTGCCATTGACATAAATAGCGAATGTTGATAAATCAGAAGGGCCTTATACGCCAGCTTATATAATTTACACATACGCGTTACTCGTGTTTTTGCGAATGTAAAAACTTTTTACCATCTATATTCTATATTTATGTATATCTTATTCCACTAATATTATAAATGTTAAGATAGGTGAGGATGGCTATTTGTTCCGCGCGAAAAACTACTGAACCGATTTACATGAAACTATAGCAATATGCTTAGTTGATATATCAGCAAAATATATAAGTTACAGCCGCAAGTGGGTCGCTAGTTAATATTGTAGAGTTAAGTTAAGAAATTTGTTTATCATGTGTAATCCACGACACTCGATTATGCACTGTAATGCGTAAATATAAGTAAATGTAATATAAGTAAGTAAGTATATAAGTAATGTAAGTAAATGCGTTGTGGATTCGTTTCCCACTCGGAAATGAAACATTAAATATTTTCATTTCCTCGCTCTGATAACGAGACAAAGCACAGCGTTGAGTTCCACCATTCAACACGCAATGCATCAAGAATCGGAAGTGTTAAGTGGGAAANCTATTTGTTCCGCGCGAAAAACTACTGAACCGATTTACATGAAACTATAGCAATATGCTTAGTTGATATATCAGCAAAATATATAAGTTACAGCCGCAAGTGGGTCGCTAGTTAATATTGTAGAGTTAAGTTAAGAAATTTGTTTATCATGTGTAATCCACGACACTCGATTATGCACTGTAATGCGTAAATATAAGTAAATCTAATATAAGTAAGTAAGTATATAAGTAATGTAAGTAAATGCGTTGTGGATTCGTTTCCCACTCGGAAATGAAACATTAAATATTTTCATTTCCTCGCTCTGATAACGAGACAAAGCACAGCGTTGAGTTCCACCAATTAACACGCAATGCATCAAGAATCCGACGGAAAGTGGGGTACGGAAGTATCTCAATGGGAAACGGAACATCTTAACACTAGGTTCCCACTGAATACACAGCAGGATACTGCATGAAACCACTCGATTAAATTAAATATTCATTTAAATTTATATTTACATTTATTCGTTCTGGTGTAGAGGCCAAAGCGCGGCGTTAAGTTCCGCCGCGCAACAGCCAAAAACAAAAACAGCCGTTTCCCACTTTTCGCCGTAAAAAGTGGGAAACGGAAGTGTTTTAACACTAGGCTCCTATGTTTCCTCTGCCCACCCTGCTACATACGGTATAAAGCGTAAAGCTTAATTAAAGAAACAATGTGCGGCTTAAATAATTGAAGTTAATTCGATTTCAAGGTTCAAGGTTCCGTTCAGTTTGTTTTTATTAATAAATTACCGACCTTATAATAGCTTGTATCTATATGTTTTTTAATTGAATCATTTCCTCGTTGTGTAAAAAAATAAAAGGTTATTTTTATCGTCTTAAATTATTTTTTAGTTAAACAACATAATATATCGATATATTATATCGATCCACTAGTTATAATTAATTCAACTAAAGGTTGACGCGTATAAAAATATGCGTTGCCATAACAGGGTACACACAGCAAGGTACGCAGAGGGGACCTACTGTAAAGACACTTCGTTCCCCATTTTACGCTGTATTCTGGAGTTATTACGTGTTGCGTGGCGGAACCCAACGCCACGCTTTGCCTCGATACCAGAACAAAGAAATGAAAATATAAAATTAAATAAATATTTAATTTTCCCGAGTGGGGATCGAATTCACAACCAGTCACATATTTTTTTGTGTAATATGGAAATTCTGTGCATTGTTATTTTATTTAGTTGGTGAGAAAAAAAATTAACTGTCAATATTAAACTATTCCGCATTTTTTTTATTTAAATAATGAAATAGACGGCGAGGTTTTTAGCAACTAATCACTGGGATAAGAAAATTTCAAATCGTTATAATTTAAATCAATCATTATATTTTTACTTCTATATATTTTGTATAAAATAATTTGGGAACAATAGGTTCATTTTATTAGCACTGTCCAATTTTAATACCAACCACAACACTAGATCATATATTTTAACAATTTTCCAGACTTTTTGTAATACATAAAAATCAATTAAAATTACACGAACTCCCGAAGCTCAGATCGACTTAAACCTACATATCTTCAATTACATATTTAATTTCTGGCCCACATTGAATATACAGAAGACATTAACATATCCAAATTATATATTAAACTAAACGTTATTAACTTAACACTTATTTAAAACACTGTTCAATTTCTTCGTTGCTCAATTTGAGAAGTCTCATAGATTCGTCCCACAATCGTTTAGCTGTAACGTCATCGTATGCAGATTGCTTGGCGCTACTTAACTCACAGTTTTTGAAGAAACCACCACTTATGTTACCTGCGTTTTTGTCCAATGCTACATGTAAAGCAGTTTGGGCACCTTCTAAAGGCGTTTTGAAAATTATATACGCAAGACTACTAATAATGTATCCGAATATCGATCCAGTACAGTAGAATATAGCAGTGCCAACCGCTCCCGGGTCTATAGAGTTCACGACTACGTTGGCACCTTTCAATTTCTTCGTTATCTCATGAGAAAATAACACTAAGCACACTTTACTATTCGCGTAGAACTGTAGCGGATAATAATGTTTAATATCGTTCAATTTCTCAAAGTTAACTGTGCCGAAGTAGTGGAAACAGGACGATGTATTGATGACCCTGGCAGGATCTGACGCAGTACCGGTCTTCTTCAGAAGTGGCATCAGGAGCAAAGTGAGCAAGACATGCCCGAAATAGTTAACCTGCATGATAAAGCTCATCCCATCGTCTGTGATAAACTCCGTGACGGCACCAACGCCGGCGTTGTTCGCCAATATATCCAACCTGTCCTCGTTTTTCAATATATCCGCTGCGAATTTTCGTACGGAATCTATCGACGATAAGTCCAATAGCTTGAAAATTACTTTTTCACTTTCAGTTTTTTGTTTTATAATCTGTAAGGCGTCATCCCCTTCGTTGGTAAATGGGCACGCGATTATGACCCGAGCTCCCCGGTCTGCGAAATCCGTGGCTATCTGCAACCCCATCCCGGTGGTACCACCAGTAACTATAACAGTCCTGCCATCTAATCGTTTTTTAGATTTGCACATGGCATTTGTAGACTTTTGATATAAGGCTAGTATCAAAATAATTATAAGTACAGCGACCACTATAAATTCTATCGCTCCCATAGCGGTGTTTTTGCTTCGACGTTTTCAAGTAAAATGTCGTGTGCTCGCACGCGTCGTACAATATAAAGTAAATTAACTGGAAAATTCAATCTTTTAAAACATATTATAAAGTGGACATCGTTTAATGAATCGTTTCATGGCAGGTACTAGCTGCCATTCTGAGTGTCTCTTCATTGCGGATTCGGTCAGCTAAGACTAAACTTTCCTAACTAATCCTTAAAACCCAGTCGATATGCAAAAAAAATATATTTAGTTTTCTTTACACATTTTGAATTCCACTCGGGATGTTTATTTTTTTATATATAAAAATATCAGCTTCACGCTATGTCCCGCATACAGCAGGGTAGGCAGAGGGAACCTCGTGTTAAGACACTCCGTTCCCCACTCTCCGCCAAATTCTGGACGGGTTCAACGCCGTGTTGATTCAACGCCGTGCCGTGCTTTCCCTTGATACCAGAGCGAAGAAATGAAAATATACATTTAAATAAATATTTAATTTCCTCGAGTGGGGATCGAACCCACAACCAGTCGAATTTGCAACAACACTTTGTGCCCCTGCGCCCCGACTGGCCTCAATTTATATATAAAAAATGTATATTTATTTCGTGCGTTTTAATAGCCATAAGCCTTACAAAAATATTATGGAAACAGATATTTGTTTATAGGTACATATGTAGGTATGTATAAGCATAAATAACGTTAAGCGGCAAGCCGCTTACCTTCAACTTGGTAAACATATTAAGAAAATCGTAATATTTTTTTCTTAAAGGCCTTGTATGTAAATTTTGTTTATGAGTTATTAATTCCCTTTGCCCTTCACGTCTTTTCCTGCATAGCAGTGAAGGCAGAGGGAGCTTAGTGTGACACTACGTTTTCCACTTTCCGCTCAATTACCAAGACACCGTGTGTTGAGTGGCAGAACTCAACGCCCACTTTGTGTTGCGGAGTGCAGAGTGGGGAAATAAAAATAGTTTAAATATACCCTCCTTCTCCTGTGGGAATTGAACCCANAGTGAAGGCAGAGGGAGCTTAGTGTGACACTACGTTTTCCACTTTCCGCTCAATTACCAAGACACCGTGTGTTGAGTGGCAGAACTCGATCCCCACTTTGTGTTGCAGAGTGGCGAAATAAAAATTGTTTAAATATACTCTCCTCTCCTCAGTGGGAATTGAACCCACAATGACAACATGCAAACCTGAGCCACAGTTTGTTTATGTAATAAATAATAGTTTATAATAAATACTCTCATTTATTACACATATATTGCCAAGTGGTTTCCTGAAATACTGATTTTATATTCTAGGTCCAAATCCTGAAGGGTATTTAATTTTTTTTAAATATTATTGTATTTTTTTTATAAATAGTTGGAATATGTTTCAACTTGTGGACTTTTTAAAATGTTATTATTTTTTGCTTTTAATGATTAAATAATGTTTATTTTGACATGCTGATAGTGTTTTCAAAAGCTTTTATTTGACTTTTAGTTGTAAAAATATTGCTTATATTTTTTAATTAGGTATTTAAGAGCCGTGGATTAGATTCTCGCTGAAATACAATCTAAAATACGTAACTATTGTATCTTTTGTAGGGAACGTATTTTAATTTAGGACTTCAAAAAAAAAAAATAAAACAAAATATAATAAAATCATATATTGCACAGGGAATTATACATTAAAATATTACTTAAATATATTTAAATCTATTCAAAAATATTAACTTATTTCATATTCAATAATCTAGCCATCAAATTATTTATATTTAAGTATCTATACTAATAATGAACTATTATTTTATTTTACCAAGAATATATTTATTTATTAATTAGTTTTATTCAGAAATTAATAAATAGATACAAAGATAGCATTTTTCATATTCATATTCCCCAAGTGGGAATCGACCAACTACCGTCGTGTTGCAGTTGCCGCCAGGACGGCCTCAATAACTTAATATTTACTAACAATAATATAAAATATAATATACAAAAATATAACAAACAAATATAGACAGACATACATTATAAAGTATACATATTACATGATTTTAATTAGCATAATTATTAAAAATTATAATTAGCATAATTTAATCATTCTCAATCATACTATTTTTCATGAAACAGTGTTTTTTTTATTTCTCAAAAACAAAAACTAATAATTGTTTAATTTATATACGATACAAAATCAATTAAATAACAATCAGTTATTTTTAATGAAAAAAATCATTACTTATTACATAATCTTCCATTGGAGCGTTCATTAAAAACTAACTAGCGAGGAAATCATTAAAACTTTCCGCTTATTGCAATTCGATTTTTAGAATGATTTTATCGTTTTAGAGATATCAGATAATGGATTTTTTTTTTATTTTTAAGCTTTATTTTAAAATTTTGTTGGTCACAATTTTAGAGTGGGCCACAAACTGTTCTGGAGTGGACACAGACTACCCCCAATCCCAATTCCTATGCCCATGGCCATAATATGTTTAATTATAAATATATAATCGTTTGTGTAGACGGATTTAACATAAAAACAAAACATTTTTAAGTTATTATTAAAAAAAATGTTTACTATGTTTGGAGAAAACCTCTTATTTTAGTTAATGCTTTCCAAACCTTACTGTTGTCGTTATGTATAATATAGTAAACAAGTATAAATATATAGTTTAATATTTAAGTATATGAAATAATTTAAAACAGATACATTTTATTAATATAATTGTTATTTTAATTTTAATTTTTCTTCTTATATTTAGAGTTTCAACACACACACTATCCTTAAAATTTACACAAGCATAAATATAAGATAGGTTTAATTACTTAGATTACAGAATTGAAGAATTCATATTATAGCTAACATCTTTATTGAGAAACTTAATATATATAATATTATGTATATAGTATACATAAATTAATTGTAATGAATATGGATCTTGTTATATTTTGTACCTATAACAATATAAATATTAAGGTTTTAGTAGTTTGTTTCTGGTTTTTTTTTCACGCTGTATATATATAAAGTAGCAAAGGTAAAGGGAGCGCCGTATTTCTAAACATTTGTGTTGAGTGGCGGAACTTAACGTTGCACTTTGTTTTTCATTTTAAATCATCAAAATCATAAGTTTAATAGAAACAAATATTTATTGGTTCAACTTTATCAATAAACTCTATTGCCGGAAGACAATTAAGAAACTCTTTTAAATTAATTTTTTTTTTTATTTAATATATATTAGGTCTAATAAATAAGATTGTTTAATATTCTGAACAATCTGTAGCGATGGTTGTGGGCTTGATCTCTGCTCGGGGGAATGATTACATAATAACCTCTTCTGATAATCTAAATTAATGAACAATTTTCTTTATTATAAGGAACCAAATATATTAAACGTACACAACGTCCTTAAACAAATAATAATTATTATACACTTTTAGCTTCTCGCTGTATCCCGCACATAGAAATATGCAGAGGAAACCTGGGAATCTAGTTTTAAGATACTCCGTTCCTATTTAGCCACTTTTGTTCCCCACTTCACAAAACTTAACGTCCCCACGACTGGCTAAAGGACTTTTTATACATTACCTTCTAAAATGACGAATAATCTACATTTTCCTTAACGGTGGTGATTCAGATACATTGGGCGTGAGGGAAAGCCGTCTGATGTTAGGCTTATCGTATTCCTCCATGGACATCGCGCGGGACATCCTCCGCTCGACTCCTGGCGGAGGGAGGGAGGTCAGTTGGCTTTGCCCTTGACAGAACAGCAGGAGAGAATGTGCTACTTTAGCTGGCTATAACAAAAAATATTAATTATAAAAATATATAGTCAATTCCTATGTATAACAACAAGAAAAAATATTATGATATTATATTGAGGCGAGTATATTATTATATTAGGGACTTTAAAGATGACGATTGTGGAAAAATGGTAAAATTAAATATTTAATATTTTAAATAACTATTTCGTTTTCACGCTAATTATATCGCTCTCTCATTAGCCGCAATTAACACGCAATGTTTCAAGAATTCAACGGAAAGTGGAGAACTTCTTAACCCAAGTTCACTCTGCCTACCCTATCATATGCGAGAATATTGAATGAACGAAAAAATTATATTAATAAAATATGTAAGATTATTTAAAAGTAAATATTTTATTGTTTAATTGTCTTTCAGTGCAAAGAATTAAAAAATTGGAAGTTCAACACTATCTAGTACTCTTATTTGGAAATAATAGCAGAAAATGCACGGAGGTCTACATTATACCTTGGTAACATTATATTCTACTTATTAAAGATAACTCTTCTATTCTATTCATTATGCTGGTGTATTATTGGACGCGATGGCTAGAGTTTGAGACACATATAAGAAAACATTTATAAAAGCAATATTCTGTTCTGTTCTTTAAATATGGCCTTCCGAGCATGCCAGTTGACCACATATCACTTCGCCAATATCACGTTGTATGGACAACAATAAATGGCCTGATATTAGTGAATAAATAAAAAAAGTTATTCATAAAAAACACTTTATTATTTAAAAATAAAATAATATTATGTTCTTTTTCTCTCATGGTCTTTTATTTATTTTATTATATTTAGATACCTGAATACATTTATAAAAAATCACTTTGGTAAATATTATTTGGCAACATAACTTTTAAGAATTTATACACTGATCTTGTTCATGTTCACACAAGGCAACCATCTTAACAGATTCATCCCAAAGTCTTCGAGCTAAACCTTCATCGTACGCCATTTGCTTGGCTCGAGTTAATTTACAATTTTTGAATAACTCTCCACTTATACAGCCAGCTTTTTTATCTAAAGACACGTGGATAGCCGTTTGAGCACCTTCCCATGGCGTTTTAAATAACACTGCGAACAAAAATGCTAAGATGGCACCATTATATTTTCCCGTACAATTAAAAATACTCGTACCCACTGCTCCAGGATCTACGCAGTTAACTACAATATTTGACCTCCTAAGCCTTCTCGCCAATTCACGTGTAAACAAAATTAGACATAATTTGCTATTCGCATACAATTGGACTGGATACCAAGAATTTAAACTGTTCATCTTCTCAAAGTTGACACTCCCTATATAATGAAGTAAAGACGATGTATTCACAATTCTTGATGCTTCTAAATCCGTTCCAGTTTTATGTAACAAAGGAAGCAAGAGCAAAGTTAAAAGAAAGTGCCCAAAATAATTAACCTGCATCGCGAAATTTAAGCCATCTTTCGTTAGGAATTCACCAACAGTGCCAACTCCTGCGTTGTTGATCAATATATCTAATCTTGCTTCAGTTTTTAGTACATCTGTTGCAAATCTTCGTATAGATGAGTTACAAGATAAGTCCAAAAGTTTAAAAACAACTGCTTCATTACAAGTTTTTTCGATAATCATTCTTTTTCCATTCATGCCTTCATCTATGAAGGGGCAAGCGACGATAACCCGAGCTCCTCTATCAGCGAAATCTATGGCTATCCTCAATCCCATGCCCAAAGTTCCACCAGTCACTATAGCAGTTTTTCCATCGAGTCTTACTTTGGATTTGCAAATAATATTCGTGTTTTTCTGATAGAGACCAACAATCAACGCCAACATGACGATGAAAATAATAATATATAGAAATATCATTTTGATATTTTAGCTTTATAATTTTTTGGTAATTTTAACTAATTTTTCGTTATCTTTTTTTGTGACTGACACAGAGTTATTTGATCGCGCATGTGGGTCACAGTACGTTTGCTATGCTACTGGACGGATCCACTTTTACTTTCGTTGTAATACCGGACACGTAACAATTAGTTAGGAAACGACTCGAGCGCATACCATCATTCATAATAACTAATAGTAAAACACATTTTTCCTAAATTTTTGCAAAAAAATCTGGAAAAAGAACAATATTAAATCAATATTTTGTTCCTTTTGCTTATATATGCTATGCATTAAGTATACCTTAATAATATGTATTAAAACTTACTAAATATAGTGATAATAACATAATTATGAAAACTAGTGCAGTTACTACGAAATTAATTTGTTCTTATACAAATCGCAAAATTAATCTGAATTGTTTAACAATACTGGTGTTATAGTGAACTGCACTGAGATGAGTGAGGAAATGTATATTTATTTCTTCACGCATCTTACGCATTTTAGTAAGTATCTAAAAAGAACACAGTCCGCAATCCATTTTTTAAACGAATATAACGTTATTTTATATTTAACTACATAAAAAAGTCTATTTATTCATTCCTTGTAATCTATATATATATATAAAATCGAAAGGTCACTCACTCGTCACGAAATCTCAGAAACTACAAGTGCTAGGAATCTCAAATTTTGCATAGGAGTTACTTATAGGACGTAGGTGCTCGCTAAGACGGGAATTTGCAATATTCGATTTCTAAGGGGTTGTTTTTGGGGTCGAAAGTTTGTATGAAACTTCGTTACTACAAATGCTAGG
>JAKRZM010000061.1:0-101953 GCA_036379175.1 Heliconius cydno galanthus | reverse complement strand
AGTTCCTGGGGCGCGACCTCCCGGACGCCCAAGGAAGCGCTGGTTGGATGTCGTGATGCAGGACATGAGAGCCAATGGTCTAACCACCGAGGACGCAAAAGATCGTGCAAAGTGGAGTAGGGTAAGTAGGAAGGCAGACCCTGGTAATAGCCGGGATTAATGCCAGGAAGAAGAAGAGTCATATAGTTAAAAACAAAAGTATTTATAACAAACGATATTGCCATGAAAACTTAAACGTGGAGAAATTGCGTGTTGAGTAGCGGAACTCAACTGAAAGAAATGAAAATAATTAATTTCCCTGAATTGGAATCGAACCTACAATGTTTTAGTATACGTATATTTATATTATAATAAGTTTTCGTTAATGGATTTCTTGTTTACAATAATACGATCCACGTTAACAAAGTGCAGATTTCAATCATGTGAAGAGTTAAAACAAAACAGATGATTATTGACCTCTACTTCACTGACAGGCTGACTAATTGAAATATGGAGTATTTTCGGATGAAATATATGAAAGGTACATAACGCAGTGGGGCAACGTCTGACAGCAATGTAAGTGCGATGGTTGCTGATTTAATCCCCTTTTAATAGAATGAATTATTTTCAGATTTCCACTCTGGTGGTTTTAATACTTTCGGCGTTAAGTTCCGCCACTTTACATGCAATATCTCAAATTCGGGCGGAAAAACGGTGAATGAAGTATCTTGACACCAGGTTCACGATGCCTATCCTGCTGTATTTGGGATATAGAGCAATGCCTAAATAAATATTTTCAATATAGATAATTTTAAAAATACAAATATTTAGACTTGGCAATACTCTTAAGTGTAGCTTCATCAATCTCATAAGTCTAAAAACGTAACTTAATATATTTTCTATGTTGGACATTGGGGAGTAAGAAATATTAAAATATGGGGAATTAAGAAAAAACTGGAAAAGTCTTTTTCCCCAAATAAATAGACAAAGTCGTACGATGTTGACTGCTAGGATATCAGTAAAAAGGAAGAAAGAAGTGACTTATTCCTAAATTCTTTCTGCTTTACCGCAAAATATAAAAAAAAATAAAACATCTGACCAGAAAAGTCAATAGGCCTTCCACACCGCGGGGTTAATTGGACGCTATCAATGGCGTCGATACGTCAAATGAAGCCGACACTAACGAACTAGGGACTATTAGGCGTTTCCTGGCAACCTACTCAGTATATTACCATCTTAGTTTCCCGAAACAGGGAATGTCTTAACACTAGGCTTCCTTGCCATGCGGGAAAAAGCGTGATAATATTTTAAGGTACTAATAGACACCATCTTGGTACTGATATTGAAATACGAACAGTAGAGTCGCGCTCAGAAAAGTAATTTAGCTTTCAACTAAAATTAAACAGATGTAATCAATTAATTAACAATTCTAGTTGAGGCACGTAATAAAACTCTTTTTATTTAAACAAAAGAATTTGCTAGGGCTTGGAAAGTATGCTAAAAGTAATTAGGAAAGCTCCATAATTTGCAAGCCATTACTGAAATGCTTAAATACCTACAAATACCGTCATTTGCAAAAGAAATTAAAATAAAATATTAGGTTTGTTATTAAGGCGGTAAACGCGGCCTGGGGGCTTGATTGACACTCGGAGAATGGATTATTTTCATTTCCCCGCTCTGCTCTGGTACAAGACAGAGAGCGGCGTTGAACTCCGCTCAACATATAATGTCTCAAAAATTGGGTAAATATAATGCTTAATATGGAATAAGTAAAGCTAATAAAAAGAAAAAGACACGGCCCACGTAGACGTCGACAAGACATTTTGATGGGCTTAACGTCCACTTACAAGAAAGGTAGTATTAAAATTAAAATTCCTTCACTGATCTACTTAAGCGAAGCGTGAAGTTGGTTTTGCTTCCAAATACATGTACATGAAGTTGGTTTTGGATCCAGAAATAACAAAAAAAAACCGGTACACTGTCTGACTGTAAACGGGACTGTTGTGGATTCGATTTCCACTCGTGGAATAATTTTCATTTGCCCGGATGTGTAATAAGACAAAACGTGGCCTTGACTTCTGCCTCGCAACACGCAATATCTCGAAAATTGGAAGAAAAGTAAGTAAACGGAGTGACTCAAAACTAGGTTCCCTCTGCGTTCAATGCTATCCGGTTAAAATAAGGAAGATATATTAATAGATATTTCTCATACATTAAATAGGTTACGACTTAAGACAACAATTTAGCTGAAGTGAGACGCATTTACGGAGCAAGTAATTGACCCCAGCGAACCATTTACAACCGCCCACTCTGAGTTTACCACGCTTGTAGTATCTATAGGATAAAGAGCATTTATCTAAGAATAATCAATATTTTATATATATATATCTATATATTTTCTATTTTTAAATATCATTTCACATATAACATATAGCGTGGGCACAAGAACCCTTGTCCCAAGATAATCCGTTTCCCAGTTTCCGATACTTTTGCGTGTTGGGTGGTGGAACTCAACCCCAAATAAAATTTAAGAAGGAAAGTAGTAAAAAAATCAAAATCAAATAATAATATTTTAATCAGCCATACAAAATGAATGAACTGAACGGAAGCTATGTCTATATACTATTTATTTTTCAGCTTCACGCTATATCTAAGATAATGAAAATATTAAATATTTAATTACCCCAAGTGGGCATCGAACCCACAACCGTCGCGTTTACATCCGCTTGTGCTCCTGATCTGTATAGATTACAGAAGCGCAGATATTTATCTCAAGTGAATAACAAAACAATCGATCATTTTTTGTTAAAACAACTAAGTATATTTATAATATGTTATATTTAAACTATAATATAAATTATAGCAGTATTGTGGCACAATTGGAACGTACACTATGATTGTATATTTGAAACCCATTCCTGAAATGTTTTTAAATATATTTAAGTTCCGTTTAACTGGTCTAGTTTCACAAACTTTGGGGTTAGGTTACGCTTATCTACATTTAATGTATTTATTTAAAAAAGGAAATGAAACATTTAAAATTAAAGTTTGAATTTTAAATGCGGAAACAATATAAGTTTTATTTATAGTATGTATAAAATAATTATTTAAAGACCTACAATAGGACGTACCTGTTGTAATTTATCATCTCCTTCACTCATTTTAATATAAACAGATATGAAATAAAGAAATTTACTGATAAAATTAAAATATTCCTTCACGCGGGCGTATCGCTTCAGAGCCTGGAGTGCAATGGGCAGCGACTTCGGACGGTCGGTTAACGTACTGCCAGACTTGGAAAATTACAGAGAAAATTTTACTTTTTTCTATATTTCTTTCTACCTTTTCTACCAATTTTTTTATAATAATACATTTATACACAATTAAAATTATAATTATGTTCTACAAACTTATTTTTTTAAGAGTGATATTTTGGAAAGCGACGATTCAATCGTCACACAAATGATTGCCTACTATTACAATATTTTTCGTTTTCCAAAATCCATAATTTTGAGTAGTATATGTTTCTCTAAAAATTAATAGTTAGAAATCTAAAAATACACTTTTTCCAACAAAACACGAAGACGAATGTAAGTGAAATGAACATAAACTCGATATGTTTACTAGACGGCAATCCATGGTTCCATCGATCATTTTCCGATTCCCTCACCAGACCACCTCGATGGTGCCATAATATTGTATTGTCAACTAATCTACATACAATTGCCAAGTTACATGATGGTACAATAATTAAAAGTGCGTGTAATTCAGATTTTTAGATATTATTATAGAGATACTCAGGTACAGCTCGACCTAATAAAAACATATGTGAAAAACTTAATGATCTTAAAAATAACATGTATAAAATACGCTTAGATAGTTCTATGTTTATATTTTAATTTTATGATGATAAAACTATTGAGGCCTGCTGTGGCACAGAAGCTCAAGAGTGTGACTGTAAACGTAGCAAGTTGTGGGTTTCGTTCCCATTCGAGGAATAATGGAATCAAGGCAAAGTTCCGCCATTCAACATGCACTGCCTTCAGAATTCGGCGGAAAGTGCCGAGCGGAGTATTATAACTCTAGGCTCCCTCTGCCTACCCTTTTACATGCGGAATAGAGCGTGATGAAAAAAATCTATTCCAAGTGGGTCAAATTCTGTTTCATACATTTTCTTGCACAATTACGTTGTTACATGTCGACCTAATAAAAATGTTTTTAAAAAAGACAGAAACTGTGGATAAATGTATTTGTTTATATATGTATACATATACTATCAAAAATTGTTTACCAACTTTTTTGCTATCTGTACTGAACGACGCAAGGTTAGAGGCTATTAGTAGTAATACAGAACTACATATATCAATCTATTGATAAATCTAGTGATTATTCTATTTACAGACAGTATGCTAGTAATTAATTAACGCTAAACACACCCTTATATAAATAATTGGAATGCTACGGTAGTCTTTCATTCGGGCAAATTTATTATTTAATTTTATTTTTATAACGGAGGGAAAACAACTGCCCTAGCACAAAATCGCCACGTTTTAAGTGACACGCTGTGCCCCTACGCGACGAGGGCTCAAGTAATATTTTAATTTTATTTATCATATTTATATGTAAAAAGTGTTCAAAAAGGAGAACGGAGTGAAATAGTCAATAGTCATAAAGGAGAACGGAGTGAAATAGTCATAAAACAAAGCAGATGCATGCAGACAAACATAGCTTATAAATTATGCAACTAATTAAATCTGTAGACATTCTTTAAGCGAGTTTTCCTAGTGCTTATTTTTGGCTCACACAGACCTATTTTGAGCTGACACGTGTTATAGTAGCTACACGGTGATAGCGGCTTCGGTTCCCACTCGAAGGATATTTACAGTTAAAATCATGTAATTTTCCGGTCTATTGAGATAAAATCTAGATTTTTTAGGTTTTAACGCAACTTCGTTTACGTAGACTATAAAACTTTAAATTTCAGCGTTCTACTCCGCGCAATTCCGGCTACGCATTCTCTGCCAGTCTTACTCAGTACCGAAAAAAATACTGCCTAATATTATTAACAATAGCTAATGGTGATTACTTAATTATTCTTTAAATTACACAAGCAAAAAAGTAAAAAGTATTTTGGTAGAAGACAAGCATTAAAGAAGAAACATAAATTTGAAAATGTGTTTAAATTTCAATTTCGCTATGCGTTTCCAATACTAGGTCATCTGTCTATCAGCTAATAGGCAATACCTACATACGTCTATTCTCCTGAGTTCCGAGAAATAAATTTGCAATAATACAATCTTATAAGACTTCGAAGTTTCTGAGTTTCGTACATTTTATTGCTTTTATTTATTTAGGTATAAAAACAAATAAATAATAATAAGTAAATTAAGAATAATATACAAATTATTTTATAACATATTCGAAGATGTAAACTGTAAAAGAAAAAACAATTTTACTGACATTGTTTCTAAATATTATTTCCGAATTTTGCATAACGCAAAGAAAACTTTAGTGGGTGGTCAATTTATCGTCAATTTGAAACATCAAGTGAATTCAAACTTTTATAATTTGCCAACTAAGCCATGATGACTTCCAAGGCAATGATTCTTAAGTGACTTTATTATAAACCAAAACAATATTCCATAATTTAGTCTATTCCTCTCAGCCTATAGGGAAGTATGGCACTCTAGCGTTCTTAATTAACTCTGAAAGCTATCTGCCTCATAATTGGTTCAGAATTACATTACTATTGCTATATGGAGCGGAAATTATTTCCTTAAACGAACGTAGGGGATATAAAATTAAAAGCTTATTTATCTATCTATACTTATAATATAAGGCTGAAAGAATTTTTTAAATGAAATTCAGACTGCCTCGCTTTGATTTACCAGAGTGAATGTGACGGGAATTGGAGAGAATTTTAAGAATTTTCATTTCCTTAACTGGGAATCGAAACCACAACTATCGTATTTACAATAAGACGTTCTCCTACTACATGACGTTATCTCCGATGAATGGATTCAAATAAAATTTCATTTCAATGTCCAAATCCCTCGCGAGATATAAAAATATTAGCAAACTATGTTTTAATATCTTAGCTATATATGTAGTAATATTATATGTAATTTATTTTATATTATTTATATTTTAAATAGTAGTCAGAGACTTATAAAAAATAATAATTTAATTATTATTATTATATAAAATAAAGGGGATCAACGCCATCTAATTTACTAAGCGAAAGCTCGCCTTGAACATTGGTTTTGTCAGCTATTTAGTTACAAAGCTCTACTCTTGGTGGCGCTAGTGTACTTATTAGAGAAGGACGACTAGTGTATTAACTCCCTTATTTATTTATTTTATATAGCTTCACGCTGTATCCTTGCAAATAACAGGGTATGGAGTGTCCATTTCCAATAGGACACTTTCCACCAAACTCTGTAAATATTGTTTGTTGAATGGCGGAACACAACGCCGCGCTTTGCCACGTTACTAGCGCGAGGTGATGGAAATATTATTATTCCATTCCCCCGAGTGAGAATCGAATTCACAGCCGTTTACGTTTAGTGTGTGTGTGTAGGTACGAGCGTATGTCTTTTATTTATTTATACTTTATCGTATTAAGAAAATAGGTTAAAACGAAATTCAACAAACAAAATCCTTTTTGTTGGAAACCTTACCAGGTCGTCGTGATGTAATATCTAACTGTAAAATTAATTATTTTCATTTCATCGCTTTGATATTGGTCAGCTGTACAGGAGGCACTAGAACGGAAAGTATGTTTACGGAATAAAGATTGTCATACTAATTATTTTATTAAAAAACAAACTAAAGAAGAGAAAGAGAAATTTCTCTGAAAGAAACAGACAGAACCACAAGCAGTTAATATGTATATCCATTTTATTTTCACACAGCATTGTAATTTATGACAATTGAGGACTTCAACATGAGATAGCTAATTGTATTTGCATGCAATTTCCTATGTCTCTTCTCTGCAGCATAACTCGTTTCCTATACAAGCCATGAAGGTTTAGGGTTGACATTTTATATTTCAGTTTATTTAAATACCTATCGCATTAATATATTTAAAAAAAATCTTAGGATAAGAAAAATATGTAGATATATAAAATTTTTGATTATATACAAACAAAATTGTAAAAGCGTACAAGAATTTCGACAGTTTCGCTTGAGAGTAGAACAGTATTACAGAGTATTTTTAATAATATAACAACAAAACAAAAAAAAAGCTTAATTATTAAACTTAGTTATGATAACGTGGCGCACCTAAAGAATATATTTTTTTGCTTCACGCTGTACCCGCACCTAGCATGGTAGGCCGGAGACACCTGGCAACCTTCGTTCCGCACTTTCCGCCGAATTTGGAGGCATTCCTTGTTGAGTGGCGAAATTGAACGCCGCATTTTTACCTACACACTTAAATGAAAATATTAAATATTTAATTTTTTCGAGGGGGAATCGACCTGTTTGGGACTGATGCTAAATAATAAATTGGTTGCAATGGGATTTAAAAAAAAAATGTCGTCAAATACGTTTCAAATGAAAAGGAAAAAAATACGGTGATAACTCAAAAATCTCGTAAACCTGAGCCGATTTTAATGAAACTTGAACCTAAACTGTAATTTACTTGATATAAATCAAAAAGAATAATCTCATATGACTCTTAGTTTTCGAAAACATACATATACTCATGAAATTAAGCAAAAGGGCTCTTTTTTGGAATCGGCAAAAACATTCTCAAAATATAAGAATATATCGTTCCCCTTTTCCCAGTTATGTTTATATTACAAATAATAGTAGCACAGCGAACAAGGCCACGCATATATCTAAAAATACTCAAATTGCCTGTCTCATAGCATTAAATCGCTCTTACGAGGCAAATGTGTAGAAACATTGGTTTACATGTTGATTATTTAGTTTTGGATTTATTAGCTATAGTTATGGGTTGAAATTCTACTTTTTTTGTACCTTGTGGTTGTATCTCTCAAGTCACAGAGAGCGACAGGGGGAACCTAGTGTTTACGTACTCCGTTCCCCACTTTTGGCCTAATTTAAGAAACGGTGCTTATTTAGTGACGAATCTTAATGCCGCGCTTAACCTTCTTACTTGAGCGAGGAAATAAAAAAAAAACCATTCGCGGAATTCAGAATCAAACCCACATCGCGTTTACAGTAAGACCCTGTGCCGCTGCACCACTACGGTGTCAACCCAATTTGAGTACGCGGAAATTCTTGTTTACATTTGAAGTACTATATACAATTGTAATTTGGGGAACATGTTAAACAACTTGATGAGATGAAAATAAAGACTTCACTAAAAAATCAATTAAATGGTTTTTATTTTATTACTTGTTTTACTCTAAGCTGTATCAATACAAAATATCTTGCATATAGGCTAATTTATTATCTTAATTCATATTTAAAATTTACCAAATGTATTTGCTAAAGAAAGTTACTAGAAATGTAAATATTTAATATTAATTTCAACCTGATACTTTTTACCGTTTGATGTACGGAATTATAAAAAAGAAAAAATATTATTTTTCCATGGATTTCATGTAATCCTTCTCTTATTCTAAAAATAACTCACAATTTGTATCAATATAATCCCCTACAAACGTCTCAAAATAGTCCTTTAAGTGGGTGTGTCTTCAAAATGTATGATAACACATAATGTCTTTATAACACATTATTATTATTTTTTTATTACGAAAATAATACTAACTCGTTATATTTTTAGCATAAAAATAAATTTTACTTAAAATAACTGAATGATGATACTCTGCAAAGAAGACGCGAAAATGGAATGAGTTGGGATACACGACGGTAGTGGGTTCAATTCACACTCAATAGAACGTAAGTATATATTTTTCAAATATTCTAGTTTCTGTAACAGTTCTGTATAACACCGCGTTAGGTTCCGCCATAATAAGAATGACAAGAAAATAACAATTGACTGCTTCATATTCTTTTTTCAAGACTATTAATGATTGTATTGTCATCGCAGTTGAAAATATTGATATTAAAAAAGTATTTTTTACAACCTGGTTAAATTAATATGTTAATATAAGATATTTTTTGTTCATTTTTACCGGACGCTACCGTAGTAGAAGTGGATGATTATCGTAAATTATATTATGAAATTATAAACAATATTTTGCATTTTTGCATCCCGTACTTGTATATTTTACAAGAACAGACAAAAATGTTTAAGAAACATAAATCTCTTACAAAATTATGAAGTGGAAGTTTGTTTGGTTGAACGAGCTAATCTCAGGAACTACTAGTTCCAATTGAAATATTATTCTTAGGCCCATCGTACCTGCGGTCAGTTACCTCAGGCATTTAGAATATGTCACGTGTCTCTCATAACGCAATTCTTAGTTATTTCCATTTAACTTTTATGGTACAATCAACATTTGAANATATATATATATATATATATATATATATATGTGACACCATTACAAAAGTACAGACGCGCATAACTGTACAGCACCATGGTTTGAGGTTCAAATTTGCTAAAGAAAATATTAATATGTAAATTATGTTCATATTCATATCATAATTTTATACGTAGTTATATAAAAGAGACCTTAGGAACTACTACTTTACGTTACGTTACGTCAGTTCAATTTGGATGCATTTGACTTGGAGCTTTAAATTCGAATCGCCGACCATCGCTTAGGTCAGAAACAACGCCACTGCGCCGCTACGATGTCTTTGTACTCAATAAATAAGAAAATGTCAGCTCTTAGTGTTTTCAGAGTAATTAAGCTCGTCGCCGTCTGTCTGTGCGTAAACAGGTGTGGCTGCCAAACATTCGTAACATTCGAGTGTTAGAGTGACAGGTGACGAGTAAACAACCGGTAACCATTGCGAGAATGAGTATTTATTTTCATTTATTTAAAGATAATAAGAAATGTATAGAGAGAGAGAGAGATAGGGAGAGCTGTAGCGTCATGATAAAGTGGCTTACTCGTTGCGGCGTTGAATACCGCCATTCAACACGATATCTCGAAAATTGGACGGTGCGTGGGACTAAGTGTTGACAATTTTTTACTAATTATTATGAAACTTGGCAAAAATATTACATTTATTGGTGGAAAGTGGGGAACGGAACGCTAGTTTCCCAGGTTTCCTCTGCCTACCCTGCTATGTGCGGGATACAGCGTGAACCTATAAAAATATAATTATTCATTACATCAATGTTTTTATTACAAACAAAAAAGCTACGGGTAAACATTTTATCTAACATTTAAGACGAAAATATTTATAGTTGTTTTTTTTTTAAATGTATTGTAATTAAGACGCTTTAAAGCTAATAAAATAGATAATAGCCTTATTAAAGATATTCTTATCTCATTTTCGTATTTTTATGTGTTTTGACAGACCGATGTCTGTCTTAAATAGAAAATACCTACACCTACACTACACGCGCGACGTCGAGATACTCTACTCAAAATGCAATGTCTGGATAATTGGGCGGAGAGTGGAGAATGGAGGGTCTTAACACTCTTCCCTCAGCCGAGAGGACATGCCAGTAGCTGCTTTTTTAAAATGCTTTTATTACAACAAACTATGTAATAAAATCAAATAATCTGAATATGAACCACTTGTAATAATAGTATTCTCATGAAACTTGGCAGTTATACGTAGCTTAGGTGATAATACAATATTATGGTACAATTTATTTACATTTATATTGTCTTTTCTTCGCTCTGGTGTTGAGGCAAAGAGCGGCGTTGAGCGCCGCCACTCAACATGCAATGCCTCCAGAATTAGGCGGAAAGTGGGGAACGGAGTGTCTTAACACTAGGTTCCCTCTAAGCAGCTGACGATCTATGTAATGATGGGGCCAGAGTCCGAATATTGAATCTCTTCAGGGCTTACTAATAAGCATTCGAAATTAGGCTTGTACAATTTATAGCTGCGAGCATATTGTACTTCTCTTGGGGTACAAAAGTATATTTTTTTATCTATTTATTATTTACACTTATGATTTTATTCCAATTTTAATTGATAAATTTGAACACGGGGTAGGCAGTTATGGTTTCGATTTCGACTAGAGGGAACGTGTGTAGGTATTACAATAAATTTCTTTAACCCAGTCTGGCTATGACAAGTATGGAAAGTGGAAAACGGAGTGTTGTAACACTAAGTTTCTTCCTGCTACCTATATAATATACTACACATGTTTGACAATATACGCTGTGTACGTTTTGTACCCATCAATTCGCTCTCTAGTACATGTAATTACCTACGTACAAAAAAAATGCATTATTTTAGAAGGAAACACAGAAGTTCTATAATCAGTGGTCGCGTGTCAGTTGTCAGTCGTCGCGCACTGACGTCACTACCAACCCTGACTCGTCTACAGCTGGAAACAATTCAAAATGATTTACAATTTAACGCAACTTTGTTGTGATCGCGGTAACTGTGATTTCGTTAAAGCTTCAAAATTCTGAATAAAAAGCTAAATTTTTATTTTGAATTAAAAAACTTGTATTTTCTAATAATTTTAATTCATTATTAAATTATTAATGTTTACTTTTTTAAAGTGTATTCAGTTAGTTTTCAATATTTATGCCTTTTGCTAATTGAACGGTTAATGGTCTATGCAAATGCATATAAATAAACTATGTAATAAAAACCGGACAAGCGCAAGCCTGGCGCGCGCACCGAGGGTTCTGTACAAAACAGACAGAGGGACGGACAACAAAATGATCTTATAAGGGTTCCTTTTTTCCTTAAAAGGTACACAACTCTAAAAATTATAAAAATAATAAAAATATAGTGGGGAACGGAGTGTCCGAACACTAGGCCAAAATTGGCCGTGCCTGAAAAACGGAATGTCAGCCTGTCTACGAGTATATATGTGAAGTACAGCGTGAAGCTAAAAAAAGTACTTACGAATGTTTTACTACTGCCATTTAAAATGCAATTATTGGACGCTAATATTTGTTTGTCAATCAAACAAAATGCCACCAAAAATTTTAATGGTTTAACACCATTAAATTACAGTAACCCAAATATCGTCAAGACTAAACATTTTACGATTTATACTATAGGGTTGTATTTGAAAGTGTTGTTAGTGTGTTGGTGTTACATTTTTTTAAGTAACAACCTTTCAAGGCACTTTTTAGGGTTCCGTAACTAAAGGGCCAATTAGTAATACTCCGCTATGCATCCATCTCTCTGTCCCTCTGTTACCAGAGTCTATCTCATGAATACAATAGAGTTTTTAATTTAGGCGTTTTTAAAAATATACAAAATACTCTAAGACTCGCACTTGGCAAGATTTTTAAGATATTATTTGTAGAATAAAATGAATAAATAAGAATAAGGGCTTTTTTAGTTCCGAATCTAATGTCAACAAAGAATTTTTTGGACGATATCTTGAAGATTACCATAACATATATGTTGATTATAAGACAGTAAAACTATATTTTTATAACGGCGCCAACCCTATCCATATTGTTTGTGTTACGCACACCTTGTTGTTTCTGTGTGTTTCGCAGTTATTTTCGTGAATAATGTGTTCAAAAATATCTAATGTCGCTGGAAATAAATTCTCTTGTATAACATTTTATTACATTTTAAAAGAACAAGCAATGAAATATACTAAACTCTGATCGCGACTTTGCATGAATTCAAAATTAAAACAAAGACATATAATAATGCGTAATTTAATGTAAGATATAATTGACCTTTAAGAAATGCATGAAGACACAATGCTGTTGTTTTTTTCAACGTTCCAAATGCATTTACGCAGACCGATCGTGCGTAAGGCAGGTATGAAACTGCCTTAACGATAAACGGTACTGTGGGACACACCGGACCCGATTCTACCCACTAAGACCCAGCGGAAACTCTCTCCATCAAAATTAGATGCAGGATCGGTCGCGCATACTTCTACTACGCTCAGTGGAAGGCCTGCCTATTGTATTGCATTGCTTCAGGGTTCCCTAGGGTACTCGCAGCCTCGATTATTTCCAGGAGAATCATCATAGTGCTGTCGCAGTAGCTCCTCTAGGGTAGAGATGTGCATACCGCCTTCCCCTACCCCCTGGGCTACAGTGGCGCAGCAGATTTGTCTAGGCACTGGACTGTCAAGCCTGATCCGCGGTCTCCTTCAATGCGATAACTGATTCGCAGAAGGAGACCATTGCAGTTCAGCATGCCCCCACCACACCGAACGGTGAGCAGTCTCTCCCCAATGTAGCCATCAAGGCGTGGCGTTGCGTTGTAGAGAACAAGCTTTACTTTTCTTTTAAGCTTTATCCTGAAAATCGATTNATGAACCACTTGTAATAATAGTATTCTCATGAAACTTGGCAGTTATACGTAGCTTAGGTGATAATACAATATTATGGTACAATTTATTTACATTTATATTGTCTTTTCTTCGCTCTGGTGTTGAGGCAAAGAGCGGCGTTGAGCGCCGCCACTCAACATGCAATGCCTCCAGAATTAGGCGGAAAGTGGGGAACGGAGTGTCTTAACACTAGGTTCCCTCTAAGCAGCTGACGATCTATGTAATGATGGGGCCAGAGTCCGAATATTGAATCTCTTCAGGGCTTACTAATAAGCATTCGAAATTAGGCTTGTACAATTTATAGCTGCGAGCATATTGTACTTCTCTTGGGGTACAAAAGTATATTTTTTTATCTATTTATTATTTACACTTATGATTTTATTCCAATTTTAATTGATAAATTTGAACACGGGGTAGGCAGTTATGGTTTCGATTTCGACTAGAGGGAACGTGTGTAGGTATTACAATAAATTTCTTTAACCCAGTCTGGCTATGACAAGTATGGAAAGTGGAAAACGGAGTGTTGTAACACTAAGTTTCTTCCTGCTACCTATATAATATACTACACATGTTTGACAATATACGCTGCGTACGTTTTGTACCCATCAATTCGCTCTCTAGTACATGTAATTACCTACGTACAAAAAAAATGCATTATTTAGAAGGAAACACAGAAGTTCTATAATCAGTGGTTGCGTGTCAGTTGTCAGTCGTCGCGCACTGACGTCACTACCAACCCTGACTCGTCTACAGCTGGAAACAATTCAAAATGATTTACAATTTAACACAACTTTGTTGTGACCGCGCTAACTGTGATTTCGTTATAGCTTTAAAATTCTGAATAAAAAGCTAAATTTTAGTTTTGAATTAAAAAAACTTGTATTTTCTAATAATTTAAATTTATTATTAAATTATTAATGTTTACTTTTTTAAAGTTAGTCAAAGTATATTCAGTTAGTTATCAATATTTATGCCTTTTGCTAATTGAACGGTTAATTGTCTATGCCAATGCATATAAATAAACTATGTAATAAAAACCGGACAAGCGCAAGCCTGGCGCGCCCACCGAGGGTTCCGTACAGAACAGACAGAGGGACGGACAACAAAATGATCTTATAAGGGTTCCTTTATTCCTTAAAAGGTACACAACCCCAAAAATTATAAAAATATAGTGGGGGGCGGAGTGTCTGCACACTAGGCTCAACTCAACTCAAATTGGCAGTGCGTGAAAAACGGAATGTCAGTCTGTCTCCGAGTGTATATGCGAAGTACAGCGTGAAGCTAAAAAAAAGTACTTACGAATGTTTTACTACTGCTACGCTAATATTTGTTTGTCATTCAAACAAAATGCCACCAAAAATTTTAATGGTATCGCACCATTAAATTACAGTAACCCAAATATCGTCAAGACTAAACATTTTACGATTTATACTATAGGGTTGTATTTGAAAGTGTTGTGCATACCCACTTTTTTTTAAGTAACAACCTTTCAAGGTACTTTTTAGGGTTCCGTAACTAAAGTAACTCCACTGTCCATCCGTCTCTCTATTACCAGACTCTATCTCATGGTCATGAGCTGCAATAGTTAGACAATAGAGTGTTTAATTTTGCCGTTTTTAATTGTGCACAAGTCCGACTCGCATTTGGCAAGACTTTAAAAATATTGTTTGTAGAATAAAATTAATAAATAAGAATAAGGGCTTTTTTAGTTCCGAATCGAATGTCAACAAAGAATTTCTTAGATAATATCTTGAACATTGCCATAAGAGAAAATTTTGATTATAAGACAGTAAAACTATATTTTTATAACGGCGCCAACCCTATTCATAATGTTTGTGTTACGCACACCTTGTTGTTTCTGTGTGTTTGTAGTTATTTTCGTGAATAATGTGTTCAAAAATATCTAATGTCGCTGGAAATAAATTCTCTTGTATAAAATTTTATTACATTTTAAAAGAACAAGCAATGAAATATACTAAACTCAGATCGCTACTTCGCATCAATTCGAAATTAAAACAAAGACTGTATAATATATATAATATGTAAATGTAGTAATTTAATGTAAGATACAATTGACCTTTAAGAAATGCATGAATACGCAATGCCGTTGTGTTTTTCAAGGTTTTAAAATGCATTTACGCAGACCGATCGTGTAAAAGGCAGTTATAAAAGTGCCTTAACGATAAACGGTACTGTGGGACTCATCGTACCCGATTCTACCCACTAAGACCCAGCGTAAACTATGTCCATCAAAATTAGATGCAGGATCGGTCGCGCATACTTCTACAACGCCCAGTGGAAGGCCTGCCTATTGTATTGCATCGCTTCAGGGTTCTCTACGGTTTCTCCGAGGGTACTCGCAGCCTCGAATATTTCCAGGAGGATCACCATAGTGCTGTCGCAGTAGCTCCTCTAAGGTTCTAAGGTAGAGACGTGCATACCGCCTTCCCCTATTTCCTGGCCTACGGCGGCGCAGCAGGTTTGCCTAGGCACTGGACTGTCAAGCCCGATACTTCAATGCGATAACTGATTCGCAGAAGGAGACCATTGCAGTTCAGCATGCCCCCACCACACCGAACGGTGAGAAGTCTCTCCCCAATGTAGCCATCAAGGCGTGGCGTTGCGTTGTGGAGAACAAGCTTTACTTTTCTTTTAAGCTTTATCCTGAAAATCGATTTTAAAATTAAACACATTATCGATTTCTCTATATCACATAAACAAATCATTATTAGTAAAGCTCCACCTTCACGTGTCTGTCAGTCAATCATCTTTGTATGATCTTACATCATTCACTTTTAGGAATTTCATTCTATTTTTGTTTTGCACAAAGAGTTTGAATTTTTTGTAATAATATTTTTTTTAAGGCCGTTATGGCATATCGGTAGGTACAGCTGCGAGTCGATTGCGAGTTCTCCTATTTTTGTATGGAACCCTCGGTGGGCGAGCCCGGTTCGCGCTTGTCCGGTTAAAATATTACAAACTGTGGAGCTTTTGACTCTCTATTTTTCTCATCTTCTCTATTATCTATCTCAATTCAACATGATTATGCCAAAATTATATTCCTCCGTGCAAACAATCTCCTTAAAAGATGTTAATGTTTTTTTCATTGCTTATTCATACATAGATTTAATTAAAATATAACTACTGGTATTTTTATACAGTGGGTTATATAAAACATAATGTACTTACTTAAGGTAAACATACATTATAAACATAACCTTCCTCGATAAATAGATTATCCAACACGAAACGATTTCTTCAAAAACATCATGAGTTCAACACGTAAAACAGAATAATGTTTTTAGCGTTATACTTAATATTAGTATAGAAGTTTAGATAATAACTGAGATTTATCTATTGATACATATTATTTATAAAATACATAGACTTGATTACCGAAACCCTATTTTAAAAGACAATCCGCTTTGTTACTACGATACAATGATACTTTGTATGGATTCGCATTATGTTATTATCTAGGCCTGTATCTAGGACTATAATCTGATTTGTATTTAATTTTAATAATATAGTGTTAATGTTTTATTTAATTGGTGTAGGTAATGTTGTGGGCTCGATAACGAGGCAACGCGCGGCGTTGAGTTCCGCCATTTAACACGAATGCCTCCAGAATTCGGTGGAAAGTAGTGAACGGAAGTGTTTTAAGAGGAACAGAGTAACGTAATGGGAAGTACCTACCCATTACGTTTTTACATTGATAATGCAGTTTTTTTTTGTAATGAAAAGGAAGTTTCCACATGCATTAATCGTAACAGCGTTCACATTTTTATTTGTTATTTGTTATTAATCTGTATAAATTAGGTAAAAAAAAACATTTGAATAATCGATTACAAATTAATGTTAATTTATAGAAAAAAAAATTGTTTTCAATTAACTCCTTGTATTATATAAAATAACGATAATTGAATGATAATAAATAAATTCAATTAATAAAAGTAAGCAATTTTCCATCAATATTTTTAAGAAAACATAAATGATGTTACAGCGTAAAATTATAGTCCGTAAACAGACTTAACAGACAATCAGTTTTATTTCAGCTTTTTTATATTCATTTAAAGCAACAAACAATAAACACAACACACAAAACAACAAATATTAGAACACACACGAGGATCTAAATTAATAATACCTGATGACAACATTTTCTCGGGCAGGGTACCAAATGGTAAATGTGGCTCACCGGCGTCAACGGTGTGGGTATGCTGGAGGTCCTCAGAAGGCTAAGCTTCCTCCGCTGCTCCGCTGAGAGGGAGGCGCGCCGGCTCCTGTCGATTACGTATCTTGGAGGTTCAGCTGAGTCGGTACTCAAGCCACGGAATAGTGTGGGACGGAATGATGCTCTTATAAAAGTTAGGTTTTAAGTTTAGTATTTCAAAAGAAATAGTTAGATTTTAGATATAATTTTTAAATTATTAGGTATTATGCAATTAAAATAGATGTTAGCTAATGGCGTAGACTTAGAGTTTACGCTGTTAGATACACCGAAAACTGAATTTTGTAGTGAAACTTCATTCGGTCATTTAAAAAATGAAAAAACTTTAAATCAGTTTTAGAATAATTCAATGTTAACTAATAACTAATCTTCTATATAAAATGTGAGCCTAAAATTAATTCCAGGTCTACGGTTAGTTATCGTAATGAAAAACAAAATCACGTAATTTTTAATGTGCAATTAATAGCGATCATAAAAGTTTCATACAATATCAATAAAAACTTTATTTTAAAGTTTACATAGAATCTAATATACGTTATGCATATTTCTAATTAACATGTACTTTAAGAAGATATTTTATAAATAGAAACGATTTGTAAAATATTATTTTCATATTAAATTTTCTACTTACATAGAATTATTGTTATAGATAAAAAGACCGTTACATTTAAATAAAATGTTCATTTCCATTTTTTATTATAATCTCCATTTTTTCATTTAAATAATCAAAGTATTTATAAACGCTTTTTAAATTAAGCCAATTCGATTAATTAATATAAAAATATCAGTATTCTCAAGCATGTTATTTTAACATTTGTTATAACAAAACTAATGTAAGCTAAGCTAGGGTTAGTGTGTTTTTGTTCTTTATACATTAGAGAATAAATATACATGTAAAACAACAAAAGCAAATTTAAATCAAAGATCGCGGTCAACAACTTTGGCATCAATATTTCGAAATTTATACGAATTTATTGCGTCTAAGCGGATTTAGATCTTGGCACTGATAACTGAAAAAAAGCGAAATTTCAAAAAGAACCTAAAGCTATATATTCTTGTATCTATAAAAGATCTATTTTTTTTTATAAGAACACAATTCCGAAAATATTTGTAATTTTCAAAATGAAAAAAGAAAACTACACGTTAAATCACCTTTTTCTTTCCATCGTTTATTTTATATACACCATAACACAGCACGAAAACAACTGAATAATACAATTCAAAAGTAGCTTTATTTATAAATACAATATTTTCATTTAAAATTTTAAATTTTCAAAATTTTTGAGGTAAATCTTTGCGTATTTTGGTGAGGAACAGTGCGTTAGTCCCTCTTGTCGCGATAAGAGGCCTGTACTGAATCAACGTAGTAATGTTGACTCGCGGCCAATTATCTGACATTTAAAATTGGATCAGATCACTGAAGGTGAAAGTGACATTATTTATTCATTTTTATTGTTTTTTTTTAGATTTAGTTTACAAGATTTTTTGTATTGAAATATCTTGTATTAGATATAAATTTTAAATTTTTAACATGTACCTTTGCAAGTTTATTGTCGTTATAAAAATGTAATGATTTTCTTTTATGTTATAAAAATATATTTTTTTATTGTAAGAATCCACTTTTTATTTTTTTTGCGTGACAAAGAATCATTCAAGGTGAATCTTTCGTACGTTTTTTTTTCGAGCTTCACTCTGTGTTCCGTAAAAAGCCGTGAGACAGTGGGACGATTATTTAAAAAAAAACGTATGTGACTTAAATTAGTTTAAAACATAAGACAATAAATTCTTTAAAACATGTAACCATGCATAGAAAGCTTGTTTTTTCTATCTACCTCAAAAATTGTAAAATAAGCGTCAAATTAAATAATTAAAATATAACTGTAATAAATATAACATATAAGAGCATGTCGAAAGTAATTATAATAATAAAAAAAATAAAAGGAGATAAAATATTCAAATATAAACAAAAAGATAATTCATTTGAGTTGTTTTTTTATTTGTGAAGGGTAAATAAAGAAACAAATAAATAAATAATATTATTTACATATAAAAAATATATGATTAAGTACTAAAATCAATAAAAGCACCACCGAGCTGGCATAATGTTTGTTGACATCGTTCGAGCTACAAACGAATACACGCGCATTAATCGCCTTTCTAAAACAAGAACCACCCGTATATTATTTGACGTAGAAGTCCGACATCAAAGAAAATGTGTCAAATATTTATATAATTTGGATGAAAAATCACCTCGTTATGTTATACGGAACGTATCTACAATAAAGTTAGTGTAAACGTTATTACCTAATTGATGATTTTATAAATTACTAGCGACCTACCCGCGGCTTCTCCCGCTTTAACCGCACGATCATTTGTTTAATAAACTAAATTAAGTTTGTGTTCTAATATGGTTCATCAGCGCAATTGACTTGACTTCTATAATATAAATAGTTAAAAAAAATAAAACCGACTTCAAAACTATATCTATAGGTATACTTATGATGACTAAAATAACCTATGATTTTTTTCCTGTTCTTCTTAGGCCTTAAGATAATGTTGAAGTTATCAATTAAGTGAACCAGTGCAAAATTATTAGTAAGTATTATTAATAAATAAGAGTACATTTACTACTTATCCGGTAGACAGACGGAACCAAGTACTACGACATTCCATTTCCCACTTTCCTCCTAATATTCGAGACATTGCGTGTTGATCGGCTGAACTTGTCACCGGGTTTCCTGTGCCAGGAACGGAACCCACAATTATAATTTACTGTCAGGCGCAGTCGCACTACGCCACGATGATCTCTTTTAATATCTAATCATAGACAGAGAAAAATTAGTGTCAAGATTCTCCTTCCCCCATCTCCTGCCCAATTTTCAAAACCTTGCGTGTTGAGTGGCGGAACACAACGCCAACGGTATTGGAACTTAAGACTATCGAGCTTATAAGCAGACGATGTCCCACTGCGTCTCAGTATAAGTCAACATACATTACAGTATACATACAAAGGTATAATATTTTCATATCTTTTTTTTATATTTTAAGATTTAATACCTTTTTCCCAAGAGGCGAGGTTTTAAATTCTAAGAAAATATCTTTGAGCCGACCATATCTTAATATATAAAAACAAAAAAGATACTACAAGTAGATGTTTTAAACAAATACTTTGATTATAATAATAAAATTATTGTAATCAAAATATTTAACGGTGGATGAGCATTCATATTAGGGACTATATGGGGCTATCCAAATATACCTAAAACATAAAGTTCACTGAAATGTATAAACATACTTAGGTCCGTAACTACGCGGTTGAATTGATTTCGCTTCGACCGCAACATTCAATTTAAATGGTTATATGACCATTGAGAATTCTCCTAGCTTTCCTTATAAGTAGTTTTTTTTTCAGCTTCACGCTGTATCCCGCACACAGCAGGGTAGGCAGAGGGAACCTTCCTAGTTAAGTCACTCCGTTCTCCATTTTCCGCTTTATTCTGGAGGCATGGTTTGTTGAGTGGTGGAACCCAACACACAATAAATATCAGTTTAATTTTCTTTAAAATAATATTTTTTTATTTCATTGTAAGTATATATGAATATATTGATATTCGATAGGTACATTTTTTTTAATAAAACCCGTACCCGTAAACCCGTTTTTAGTAAAAACCGTATGACAGAGCTAATTGAACAAATATTTTTAGTATTCAGTATTAAGATGTTAAATTATTTAAATAAAAATGAAAACAAATACTTTTATGTATTACTACGCTTTTATTATTTTCATATGTATTTATTTCTCGATATATCTATCAATCACTTATATTGATATAATTATATTTATACATAGATGGATGGTATTAATGGTAAAAAAAGACACATATATGTGTGTGCAAGTGCATAAATATAATTTCATTTATTTTGTTTAATTTGTAAGCATTTCTAAAGTTTGTAATAAAGCTTACTTAATTATACAAAAAGGGGGAGACAATGACAGAAATAATTCAGAAAAAAAAATTCACCTATTTTAAATAAGTATATGAATTTAGTAAAGAAATTAATTCCAAAGATTGCTATTTCTACTGTTTAAAAAAATAATAAACGATAATAAATGAATCATTAAATATAAAATGAATATTTTTTTACTATAAAAAAAGTAAATTTAAATTAAAAATTTCATATGTGCCATGAAAACCTGTTAGGTACATTTTAAAAGAGTAAAATCACAAACATTTGTGTATCCAAAAATAGTTTTATATTCAATGTATAAAGTATATTGTTTTCAATATTAATTACTTCAAAAAAATATTGCTAAAAGATGAGATTATAAGAAAAATTTAAAACTCACCCGTTCCATCGTCGGCCTTTGACGACGAAAAAAATCCGAAATACTACATAAATACATAATTAACTAAAAAAGCACAACAAAAAATTAAAATATTATAATATTCTTTATATTTTTTCAAGTTCATACGGACAGTGGATAAATGAAAGGTCGGTATAAGTCGCGATATCAATGAAGACTACCATCTTAATTTATTATTATTATGGAGGTAATCATGAATACTATGTACAGGCTGGTATTCGATATATTAAAATATTAAAAATATAATATGTTATTTTTTGCGTTTGTATATTATATTTATTATTTTTTTATATCAAAATTATAACTACATAAACTTTTTTCTTATAAATGTAAAAGGTTCCATGTGGTATGAAAAGTCATTGTTGTTGTTGTTCCGTCTCCTTTCAAGTAAACTGAATTTGAGGAGGATTTGCAACTTTAATTCGATTTTATACATTCCTTTTTAATTTCCATTTATTATTTTAATATTAACTATAACTCATTTATTATTTTTATTCTAGCAAGACAGAGTGTGACATGAAGACCACTCAACACGGAATGTCTTAATTCGGACGACAATTGGATTTGACACTAAATTACCTTTGCTAAAATTCAATAGCCATTAAAAAAATCATAATGTCATTATTCTATCTTCTACAGTTAAATTATCTATATTTACTTTCGGTATTGTTGTAAACATATTCTAGTGAGTTTCACAAGACGGCGGATCCCATTTATTTACTTTCACGCCTGCTATACTTTAGGGATATTTATTTAGTAAACAAAAGAATATTTGAAACATAATTATATACTCGTATACCTCCAACCATACAAAGACACTCAAAGCATACTTAAGTAAGATAGTATTGCTAGGCTCATCGCAAAACATCTCTTTATTATGAGAACAAATAAAAATACCTATTTTATATAAAAAGAAAAATAAGCACTTGTATTAATTCAAATCAACTTTTACAAAAATAACATAAAAAAAAACAGCCTGTATCCAGCTAGAATTAGTTAAAACCGCCTCATTCCCGCAGGAACCGAACATTAATTGTTTGTAATTCTCGCCCCACCTCGCCTGCTTGCGTAACGACATCGTACATGCTACCATCAATGATCTATGATACGTTAGACATTTAAGATTTATCTTTACGTCTATTTACAGTGCACGTACTCGTATTTCAGGATCATAGGTTCGATTTTGCTGTGGAGCTAATGTTTTGAATTAATTTAAATGAATTCGTTCGCGGAAAGTGGGGAACAGAAGTGTGTTAATGGGGACCGGCGTGTCTTAGTCGTTGTCTGGTTCCGGTCTACCCTGTTATATGTGGGATACAACGCGAAGTCAAAAGATTTGTTTCACACTGTATCTCGCATATAGCAGGGGAAACAGAGGGAACCTAGTGTCAAGACACGCTTCGTATTGTTGGTTACGATAGCGAGAATAATAATTAACTCCCCCGAGTGGAAATTGAACTCACAACCAACGTGTAAGTCAGACACTGTGCCGTTGCGTCACACTGGCCTCATATAATTTAGTAAAATCTGGCGGTTGATGATGTTTTAAAAGACATTTAAAAACAAACATTTTTAACATAATTTTTATTTTAAATCATTTGTTTATTAAAGGAAATACCAATGCAAATATTTTCTGGGAAGAAAAGTTATTGGAAATCCACCCAATTTATCTTCACACTGAATTCTGCATATTGCACGGTAGGCAGAGGGAACCTAGCGTCAATACTACGTGCCCCACTACGTTACATTACGATTAGCTTACGTTCCCCATTTTCCAGAATTCTTGAGAGATTGCGGGTTGAGTGACGGAACTCAACGCCGCGCTTTGTTTTATTACCAAATCGAGGAAATGAAAATAATAATTAATTAATAATTTCTGAGTGGAGATTGGAGGAGGACCTCAAAAAAAATGCAAAATAAAAATATATATTTTTTTAATAATTGCAACGTTTAAATTCTACACCGACTATATGAACTATTGGTGAAAAAAAAAAACAACAATAATTATAATTAAAAAAATATATTACGTTAGTCACGTTTAAACGTTGCAGCTTAAAACATTAAAAGGCGCCGATAATATTAAATAACCTAGCTGATATTACCTTACCTAAGGTCATGTTTGTATTAATAATATACGATTAGTCATTATTTTCTTATTATAATGTCACCACGACTTTCATTAAGTGCATTTAACCTTTTGATTATCTACTCTCTATGAGATTTTATTCTTAAAATTAAAACTGTACCAATATTAAAGTCTTATTTCGGATATTTTGAACAAATTAATACATCATAAATTTTTAACTTTTTAGTTTTACGCTGAATCACATACATAACATAGAAGACAGAAGGAATCTATTGTTAAGACACTCCATGTCCCACGAACCTCCTGTTTTTGAAACGAGAGTTTGAGTGGCGAAACTCAACGCTGCCCTTTGTTTTGTTACGAGAGCTAGGCTTTGTCTAAATAAGTCTCTTAAACACCTATATATGAATATATTTTAATAAAAAATTGAAATAACATTTCTACGAAAAGGATTTGTGCCCAAAACATATGCGTGATTGCACCACGATGATATCATATCGTATTTTTTCATGTCTTGTTGCACTTTACTGACCTTTTTCTATGATATCAACATAGATACTAAAATAAACAAATTGAAGATCAACGGAAATCAGTGTTAATATCTAAGTAATCAAACAAAACCAAAACATATATACAACAATAATGTTTATTCAATTACTCTCTAAAAACAATTAAGTATTTATTTGTTTTAACGTAAAGAATAGCCATTATTTTTTTGTTAATTAGGTAGTACCTATAAACATCCACGATGGTCAACCTCAGGTCATATTGAATATTAACAACAGAATAACATTAAAAAATTACGTACAATGTATATTTTTATTTTATATGCATACGCATTGTGGCAGTAAAACAATGCGGTAGGTATATAAACATTTTATAACTCCACGGTTATTGTTATATTTACTAACGATTTATGTAGATGATTTTTTGTAAACTATTTCAAGGTCACACAGTTAATTATAAAATTAAAAATTTTCTATGATTTGATCAGGTTTGTAAGCAAAGTTATTATTAATAATAACAACTTATAAGCAGCTTAAACTTGGACTCTATTGGTATAACTTTTGCTGCCACAGAATATTTTCTTAAATTTTTCAGTACTAAAAGATTTGCGCATTAAATACCTATATTTCATGAATCTAATGTAGAAGTATTGGTTGAAATATTTAAAAGTGCTGTATTCTTGAATATACAAGCTTTAGGGCCTAAGCTTAAATATCCAATGACTTAATAGTCAGTCAGTCAGAACAGTCTTGCCACTAAAGAAAAAACATATTTTTATAAAGTAAGCTCTTAAGAATTTGTAAATAATATTTGTACTTAGTTTTAAAATAAAACTTCCGAAATCGAAATGTTACTATTAAAAGTTTTGTGCAAAAACAAAACGCAGTTGGCCTGACATTGACCGTGACATTTTCAATGTTCAGCTTCAGTACCTATTGACAAATGGACATCGATTTCTGTATCTGTCAATTAACATTGCGGAACTTCTAATGTCTAAATTTCAGTGAAGATCCATTAAAAACGTAAATTATGTAAAATAAAAAAATAATTACTGTGCCTAAATTCAATAATTACCATAATTTGTAGTGTACAAAGAAACGTTACATTCCATAGTACTCCATTACCATTAAATTAACTCAACATGGACGGTAAATGTATTCATATTATAATGATTGCTTCCTTTTGAAACAAAATATAAAAGTTATGTATTAATCAAAATTATATATTAAACTCTAGGACCATCTGCAAAAAAATCTACATCATTTGAAAGATTAGTGATTCAAAATATTGAGAACGTGAACGATTTAAAAGCAAAACTCCACGAAATTATAGCGTTTGGGCAGGCCTACGAATACGACGTCTCATCGTGTTTTAAAGCATTATTAAAAAGCAGCGATCACACGATAGTACTATTGACAGTTCAAGCAATATCAGAATTAGCTAAGTGTGAGCTAAAGAGAGAATCTTATGCACAAAAAGAAATAATAGAACCTATTTTGTCTATTTTGAACAAAGAAATAACTATAGAAAAGATCGAATTAACGAAACAGAGTTGCAGAGCTTTGGGTAACTTGTGCTGTGACTGTGACACATCTAGAAAACTATTACTTGAAAACAAAGGTGTAGAAATACTTCGTAAAGTGTTGGAAATTAGTACTAAAGACATAATGCCTTTAAGTGAAATAAAGCTACTTACATGCAAAACTCTTTTAAACTATGCGATTGGAGGTCTTGAATATTCTGAATCGTTAATCAAAGGAGATGTGATAGAATGCGCAAAACAAATATTATGTAGGGAATCTGGGAAAGATTGTATGGAAGATGACTTAGTTAGCACAGCCATACTAATTTTAAGTGTTATTAATGATAATAATGCTGAATTTGTATTTGAACCACAAATTAATCTTGCTGTACTCAATGTTTTAAGGGAAACAGCTAATATTGAGGTTTCAGAGTTATGTTTGGAACACTTGCATACACAAGCTGAACATGGTAAATATAACATTTATTTAACTGTTTATAGGATAAAAAGCAATACTTTTACATTAAATAAACATGTGTCATAGTGCAGAAGTACAACTTCTGACTTAAATGCAATGTTTGTTGGTTAAATTCTCACTTGGGGAAATTAATTATTTTCATTTCCTTCCGCTGCTTACAGGATAAAACGGGGTGTTAAGTCATGACATAATGTCTTAAAAATTGAACTGAAATGGGAAATAATGTCTTGACACTAGCTTTATCTGTCTACCCCATCATATATAATATGTATATATAACAATTTTATTCACTAATATATTTATTTACAGATTCAGTAAAAACTCTACTAGCAAAAGAGGGAGGTGTAAATTTAGTATGTCACCGTCTAGAACAATTGATGCAAAGGACTGATTTGGGTGACATGAACACCGAGGATAGTGAAATTATGGGTGTTATGAAACAAGCTTGTGATCTTATTATTATTGTTTTAACTGGGGGTGAGTTGAAATTGATATTTTTCATAAGGTTTGAGAAAAAGAAATAAGAAATAATGGAACCCTCATAGGATTGCTTTGTTAGTTGTCTGTTTGTGAAGTACCTTTTTTTCGAGATTGTGTTGAGGTATAAAGCGAATACTAATATGTAATACTTAGAACTACTACTGCTACTTCCCTTAGAAAAAAGAAAAAGTTAACTTTATAATTGTCAAAAGTTTAGAGAGATTATCAAAGATGGCATTACCTTATAAAGTTTGCATTGTTGGTAAAAAAAACTGATAAAAAAAAACAAAATATTCATTCCGTTGACCAATAATTATAACTCCCACCTAACCTATTTTTAAAAGTATTATTCCACACTAGCGATACAATCTTTCAAAAAACTGGTGACAGTGCTTGGATAGGTTTCCAAGAGACACAAGTTTGAGTCCTACTATGTTCAAATTTTATGTAATATCTTATCTTAAAGTTCCTTTAAGTTTATGTAGATGGATGCTGGTCCACTTGCACGCAATTTCTATTGAACGGACTTAGATGAAAGTTTACAGTAATAATATATGTAAAGATTTTATATAATTTAGTTATAAAATAACAAGAAGTTTAATTCTGCAATGCTGCCTTTGGATCACTAGTTTCTTATATATATATATTTTAAAATATTCCAGATGAAGCTATGAATATTCTATACAATAATGGTGTGGGAGAAGTCTACCTCACTATGGTGAAATGGCTAGAATCAACCAACTATCAACTTTTGGCCACCGCAGTACTAGCTATAGGGAACTTTGCGAGGCAGGACGACTATTGCACACAAATGATGGAGGATAACATATTTGATAAGTTACTTGGTATGTGTGTGTGTGTGTATATATAATAAATGTTATATGTGTGTGAATGTGATGGTTGTGTGTTCGATTCCCACTTTATGAAATGAATTACATATTTTTTATTTCTTCTCCTCTGTGAGAGCCGCGCGGCGATGAATTTCGCCACTTAATACGCAAAGTTTTGAATTTGAGCGGAAAACAAATTTTTGTGTAAAATTTAATATTGATCTGCCTTGGCATTTAATATGAACATAATAAAGATTAAAAATATATATTTGAGACATATTTAAACTGTAATACATGTTCCCTTTGAAGTGGGTTAAAATTTAGTACTACACACATTTAAAACTAGAAAGTGGGGAACGGAAGAGACCCAGATTACCTCTACCTACCCTGTTATGTACGGTATACAGCGTGAAGCTAAAAAAATCTTAATTTGCGATTTAGAAAGTTATCATAGAAAATAAATATCATTTTCATAGGTATATGTTTTCGGTTTCTGTTTATTTTATTCTTTCCAACCGCTTCAAAAAAGTTAAACGTCGTTAAATCTTTGTTAGATTAAAAAGTGAAAAATGTTGCATTTTCTCGAAAATTATTAACTAAATGTAATAATTCTAACTAAATAACTAACAATTCTAAGTCTACCACGGTTTTAGAGTTCTTATGTAAAGGTAAAGTAAAGTAAAGTCGAGATTTCGGAGATAATCTTACATTTTCTCGAATGTTAATATAAATTCATTTATTTGCAGATATTTTTGAACTCTACCACGGTTTTAGCGTTCGTATGGAAAAAAACGAGGATCAAATTAATCCCATAGATAAGTCTACAATAACTAAGATACAACATGCTTCACTATCCGCGTTGAGGAATCTCACTGTCCCGCCCTCTAATAAACGGATAGCGGCCGCAAAGGGCAGGGCTGCGCCGATTTTGATAAACGCACTACCTAATGTAGAGGATCACCATGTGGCTTACAAACTGTTGGCGGCTTTGCGTATGCTGGTGGATGGTCAAGGTTCGATTTTTTAAAAATTTATATCTGTAATTATAAACTAAGAAAATTATTTTAATTTAGTCACGGTACTTGCTAAAATAGTAAAATATAGGGATGAAAATCGTACTCACACACACACTAAGTCTCCACTGTTGCCCGGCAGAGGGCGTGGCGCGACAAGTTGCGCGCAGCGAGGGCGCACTGCGGGGAGCGGCGCGGTGGGGGCGCGCGGAGCACGCGGGTGCGGCGGGCGAGGCTCCGCGCCTGCTCGCGTGGACCGTCAAACTGCTGGCCGGCGAGTGTTTGGCCAGTATTGTGGAGGTTAGTGGGTTTCGTGTATTGTTTGTGTTGTGAAATTGTGATATTAGCTTTATGTATTTTTTTCTGCTTGACACTTTTTTTTTCGTATATAAAAGGTTAGGCAGAAGGCACCTACCGTTAGGTCACTACGTTCCTCACGCACCACTAAGTTCTCGAGGTATTGAATGTTGATAGGCGATACTCAACGCCGCGCTTTGCCTTGCCAGAGCGATAAAATGGAAATGTTAAAAAAAGTATTCCCCCGAGTGGAAATCGAACCCACAACGCTTACTGTCGTACGCTTGTACCGCTGTTCCACGACAGCCTCAATAGCGACGACAGTTGTTGGAGATGATTTAGATTTACATTTCGGTCGACCAGTGTTGGCCGCCCTGACCTTTTGTACACTGTTCTCTCTTTCTCGGGGAAAAAATAATAAAGTACAAAAAATCCTAAATCAAATCTGTGCAGCCATCTATAACTAACATCCTACGATTCACGAGCCTTGGCCGCCCACCGCGGCTAGTGAATCGTACTGTATATTATTAGAGTTTTGAAAGTGATGGTTCATAAATTCTTGCCACAAGGTCAAACAATCAGTAAGGAGTACTACCTACAAAAAAAAATTATACAATATACTTTGAAATACTACACAATGATTATGGATTCAATTCCTATTCATAAAGTTTNGCAGCGCATCGAAATTAGGCGTAAGTGAGACATACTACTTTCAGTAGGACAATGATCCTAAGCATACAGCTATGAAAACCTAAGGAATGGGTGATGTACAATGTCCGTAGAATGCTGAAAACTCCGCCATAAACGCCAGACATCCACCCAATTGAAAATTCATGGCATCTGCTGGATTAAAATTTGAGGAAAATGAAATTTTTAAATAAAAATGATTTGAAAGGTGCTTTGGTGGAGAAATGGGCTCAAATCTCGATTTAAACAACGTCCAAATTATTGGAATCGATGCCAAGGAGATTGCAAGCCATCATTGATGCTAATGGAATGCACACAAAATATTAAGTGTCTTTTCTTTCATTTATTATTGATTTTTTTTACAAAATACGTACAAGCCGGTTGGTGTGCAAATACTTATTTGACTTTAAAATATGTGTTTATACCGTCTCATTCTCTAATTTCTATTTTCTGAGAAATTTTATTAACCAATTCGAAATATATATAGATTAAGCTATTAAATACAATAATTAACTAAAAGCATTCTGTTTTTTTGTAGATGTAACATGAAAAAATTAGGGTGTGCAAATACTTTTTTTACCCACTGTAGCTCTTAACTCTATTTTTTGACGGATTTCAATGCGCTTACATTAATTTAAATTTACCTATATTTCTATTATATTAAGTTCAAATTAATAATATCAATATTATTAAACTTCTTTATTATGTGTTGTTTTCTACAGAATAAATAATGTATTGTTAAAACATTTTATATTCATAAAAAAAAACAACGGCCGCAAATTCCTATTTTTTTAAAATCTAATGTGGATTTCGCGCACATTTCGTATTTATATTATATTGTAAAAAAATATTATTAAGTATTACTATTAGTTAATAAACAACATAAAACTAGCATTTAATTAATTAAGTCAAATCAATTATTCATTTGACATTTGTTTTCTATTTTCTTGTATTATATTTTTTTTCTAATCACGGTCAAAATAACTTATTTTTAATTTCTTAAACATTTTTTTTTTATTATTAAGAAAAAAAAAATCTTTTTTGTGTAATATTAAGTAATAATATTTTTTTAATGAACTAAAGTGTATTTTTATATCTTCTTTTATAATATTTAATGACAGTTGTTTATTCTTTTTAAACGTTTTATGAATTAAGCGCAATTTTTATTCTATATTAAATATCTCTATACATATTTTATAAATCTAGTTATTTGAGCAAATTTGCAACTAAAGGTGGCTTCTAATGTTCTCGCTTATATTAATTATGGCGTAACTTATCTATTCTTAGTTATTGCGGCGTTGAGTTCCGCAACGTATTTATATATATAGTATTTTTATGAACCAATTATCTTCTTGTACTATATTTAATAAATATGTGATAAGATTGTCGCAAAACTTAACCCCATAATATTTAATGTCAATGGAATTGAAATAGATGTAAGGTTTTGTAGAATTTTATTTTCTGTGTACTTATTTATTATTATTATTAAGTATTTGTATTATTTTTTTACTACAGTGTAGTAGTGTGTTATACATGTGTTTGGTTAATTTTCCCCTAAAATATTTATTATTTATAAGGAATTACATACACAGGCTGTCATGGTGCTACTGCACAGTGTCTGACTGTAAATTATCGCGATGATTGTGGTTCGATACGCACTAAGGGGAATGATTATATTTAAATTATTTTCATTGCCCCGCTCTGATAGACAGAGTGGCGTTGATTGCCTCCACTCAACACGTAACGCCTCAAAAATTAGGCGGAAAGCGAGGAACGGAGCGTCTAAACAATAGGTTCACTCTGGCTGTCAGGCGTAAAAAGGCGTGAAGCTGGTTTTATTAACTTGAATTCGATCCTCGGGGGATTATTATTATTTTAATAAATTTTGATACACCCTTAATAATTGAAAATATATGTATGTTTAAGGTCCCGATCGTGCACTTATAAATATTGTAAAGCTTATTTGAAATTTTAGAACATAGTTCTAAAATGTCAACAAGAATTTTATTCTAAAAATGTTAATCAAAATTTGAAAATAACAAAAAAAAGGTTTACTACTACTGCTACATATGGTTTTTAAAATCGAATTAAAAATTAGACTATTAAATGTATCATTAAGCTTTTAGGGTATTAAAAATTGCTACTTGCTTAAATATATTGACAACTAATAATCAATTTTTATTTTTTATGATAATTTTTGCAATTTTTTCTATAATTGGACTCCAATTGGGAAGTCGAAAACATAAAAGAATTATGTGTGCTTTAAATCTGTATTGTATCCTAAACCTATTTTAATATACATATATGCACATATGCAATTCATTCCAGCTTTAATTTTTAGTATTATGCTCATATTACTATTGTAAATGCGACGAATGTGGGTTCGATTCCCCATCGAGGGAATAAAATATTTAACATTTTTTATTTCTTCGCTCCGCTAACAAGACAAAGCGCGGCGCTGAGTTCCGCCACTCAAAACGCAATACCTCGAGAATTTAACGGTGACGGAAGTATCTTAATGGGAATGGAGTGAAAGGGAATACTTACCTTGCTATGTGCGGGATAGAGCGTGAAACTAAAGCTAAAAACAAATATATATCTTTATTTAAGCATTTAACAAACGAAAATAGTCTTAATTTTTATATTGCTAATATGATATAGGCACATTTGTAAATTTCCTTGTTAACGCACATTTGTCTAGTTATGGACCAAGTATTTTTAGCTTTGGACTCGTTGAAATTTTTAATAGTAGATAAATACCTACTGGGATATTTCCATATAAAAATATTTAAACGTAGCTGAATTTGAACCTACACTGTTTAGAAATAAATGGTTTGTGATAAAAATAGTACTGTGTTGTTTTGAGGGGGGGGTGTCTGGTCGGCTTCTCTGGTAGAAATATCGCGGCGTTTAACACAATGTTTCAAATGCTAACGCTAACTGAAAATAACAGTGTCTTGACATTAGGCTTGTACACTAAGTTTGTTTGGGAGCCCCTTAGATGTTAATATTTTTAATATTTATTATTATAGCGGCAACAGAAATACAATCTGAAAATTTTAAGTGTAAATATCACTCTCACGGTTCATGGGGTGCAGCCTGGTGACAGCCGACTGACAGACAGCGGATTCTTGGTAACAGGGTTTCACCCTTTGGGTGCATAACTCTAAAAACGACAAGTATGGACTGCTTAATGGTCCATAATCTATATAATAGTGCTCGTTTTAGACTTGGGTTCAAATTCAGCAACGTTCAAATTTGTATGTACGATACTAGTATTTTAGTATAAACTTAAGTAAATGTGCGAATAACAATTAAATATTATTTTCAATTTTTTTGTGACAATGTTTTTTCTATTACTTTTATTTAGTATATAATGATTTTTCTTGTAAATATATCAATTATAAATATTGTAGTAAATCACTAAAAATATTGCTGCCTATTTACTACTCTAGGAATATCTTAATAATGAAACTGTGTCGAATGAAGTCGAATTTAAATGCCATTGAATTACTTAAATAAAAAAAATATATAAATTATCTTTAAAAAAAAACATTACTGTTGTCGGCTCTTAGCAGAACTGCCCTGCATGGCGGTGAAAGCGACATATTTTTAGTTTTTTAAGGTAGTTACCTCAACTAGCTACCTTATTTTTGTTCTAAACACCTTCATATTTATTCGACGATTCGACAATCTATTAAAATATAATTTTCTACTTTATTTTATACAGGTTGTTAATTTGTGTTCCTTTATGTATGTATGTACATTTATTAATAGTTAGGTCTTTACCTAATTTATAATCGAAATGTTCTAAAGATATTTTTAATACACTACTAAGCAGTTTGTCTAATATGGGGGTAAAAATGAGATTTTTTTAAATTGTTATAGCACTATATTCCAGCTAAATAAATTTCAAATGTAAACGTGTTGTTTTTTTTATTTTTCTTATAAATAGGTATATATTCATTTATGGAAATGTAATTATTTTTTTTTGAAGAATGAGATTTGAAGACATCACATACTGAGTGGAGGACGCGCTCGCGCTTTCTTGTTGCTAGAGCGATGAAATGAAATTGTCTAACATAACCTGTAGCTATATCCATCAGACCACGCGGACAAAGTCTTAGGTAAAAGTTAGTATGATATAAAACAAAAAACTTCTTTTATTTAATACTTTATAAAGAATCATCAGAATCTTGACTGTCATCGTAATCCTGACTTTCCATTTGTTGTGTAACATTTCCGTTCTGTGAAGTGTGACTGTCTAATGTCACTAGATTTTTTGCCACTATAGGCACAATGTTACGACATCCCACATCTGAAAAAAAAAGAAAAATATCTCATTTTTAATATTTCAACATTAAGACAATTCCGTTCCCCCAAATTTGTGAGGCATTGCGTGGTGTGTGGCTAAGCTCAACACCACACTTTAGCTCATTACCAGATTATTATATTTCCCTAATAAAAATAATAAATATTTCATTCTCCTCAGTGGGAATCGACACCCACAACCGTCAAATGAATTGGTTTCTGTAAAAAAGATTTGTCTGTTTTAAGTCATGCTTGGATTGTTTCCTTGAAAAATAATTAAATAAATAATCAGATTAGAGTTTCAAACCACTACTACCATGTTTACAGTTAAGCAGTTGATAGGTAATGTACATAAATACTTACAAGGACATTTAGCACTATTTTTCATCCTCATATACTCAGAAATACTTATCATATCATATATGTGTCCACAAAATTTATTTTTTACAGGCATTTTAATAGGTTGTTTTGTGATGGGATCAATCTAGAAAAGAATGTTAATATAATAGCAATGTATTATGTACTGTATTTTTATTAAATTATATGTTATAAATGTTATTGATTATATTGAAGTTCTATATGAAAATTTAATAGTGTTTTTTTTACATAAAAAATAGAAAAATATTTTAGAAAATATAAAAATTTAACATAGTCAGGTTTGAACCTGCACCTCTGGGAGACCATCTAAGAACTCTGACTAAACTATTAATTCATGTTTTGTTAATTAAATAAATGATATGTCAAAAACAGCTTGCTCCCTACAGTACTATTCACATTCAAATTGTATAATAAAAATAATTAAAAATAGGTTAACAATTTAAAAATTATTAAAGTAAAAAATATTATAAAATATATACTCAAAAATACAAATAAATATTATTCTAAATATATATTTGTTAAATATTTAAATTCACTTACTTGAGTAGCATTTGATTGAACAATTTCTATTTCAGGGTCTTCATGTGTTGAAGCTATAATAAAAATAGTCCATTAATATCTTATTATTAGACAATATAACTTTTTAGGCTTTATAGGGAACCTAGTGGTAACACACTACATTTTTCAATATTTGAGATATTGTTTGTTAAATAACTCTATACCACTTTGTCTTGTTAACAGAGTGAATGATTAAACCAATTAATTTGCCCCAGTGGGAATTGAATCAGCATCTACTGCATTAACAGTCTAGACACTGTGTTGTGGCAGAATCACACCAACATGACATTTCTTTTAGTAGAATATCAAAACGTGAAAAATCTTTAGCACAACATAAATACGCTTCATATTACTTTACTAATATATAAAATAATCTTAATAAAATAGTAATTCCAAAGATAAATAAGTACTAACAAGCAGCTTGTAGACTTTTAATCTTGTCCATAAAACTTTTCATGTAAGCATGATTATTATGATTTAAATTAAGGCCCCTTTCTTGATCTTCGAGGAACACTTCGAAATCTTCATAATTGCAAATGTCATCACCTTGCTATATCAAAATATATAATTATTAGGAATATGAGCTATCAGCTATGTAAATAAATAAATGGTTAAAAAATATCTCACCACATCAATAAAATCTTTAACTTTTTTTAAATTTGACAACTTATCTAAATAACAGTAACTTTTTACGTATGTTTTCAATTTATTAATTTCATGGTTTTTCTCTTCGTCGTCCTCTAAATATTTTAAAACATAGTCAGCGGTATTGCGAAGACCGTCAACACATTGTTGTCGTAAAACTGAAAGTTCTTCATCCATTTTTGGACAATGTAAATACAAAATAAATCGAATTGTAATTAAATAATTTACTTATAAATATACTAGTACGATATATTGATGCGTTTTTAGGTATTTCATATAATTAATTAATAATCTAAAAAAATAATATTGTTATCAAGATCAACACAATAAGTTTTGTTGTTGTTCTTTGTTTATGACATTCTAAGCGTGACAGTTGAGCACTAATCCCTTTGGCCTTTGACAATGTCACGTTAACAGAACATATAAACCATGACAGAAAAGCTTATAGAAAGTTTTTTAATTTTCGATGAACAACATACACAATTTTTGTTATCATGTCGTTCTTTTTTAATTTAGTCTAAGTATTTAAGAAAAAAACCTTCATTGGATACCAAATAGGTTAGTTATTTCAACTATTAATTTCAAGATATTACATAACTTCAATTTAATAAAATTCTTGCCTGTTCGATCTATTTGTCTTTTAAGAATTGGAGAAGGGTGAAATAAAAAATAAAACATATCAAATATTTTATTGTAATCGTATAAGAATTTGAATGTTGCAAGATTCGAACGTTTGATAAGAACGTATAGTAGTAAGGCTAGTGGTAAAACGTTTAAACGCGTTTTTATGCATCTTCTAAAAATATTTTTCTATCCTTAACTTGAAATTGCTTCCGACTGAATTCCGGTCACTACTTTTTTGTAACAAATATCAAACACACAAACGTGATAAAATAAAACATCATTATGCAATAAAATAAAATATATTTATTTTAAACAATTATAAATAAATAATAGAACAATTCTATAAAAAATAACTAAATAGTACCATCTCTTTTCAACTTCATTCTTTATCCCGCATATAGCCGGTAGGCAGAGACAACTTAGTGTCAAAACACTCCAACTTTTGCTTTGCGTTCGAATTTCACATGTTGCATGGTGGAACTCAACGTCGATTCAAATTATACATATAAGTATATAAATTATATAAGCTGAATAAAAAATATTCTACAAATGAAATATAAAGTCTAATTTCCTTCCAGTGTCGTTACGTAATATAGACTAGACGATTGCAGGGTTATTTACTCTAATTCAAGCATATTTATAAACAATAAAAAGCACAAGAGATAAAAATCATTACTCCATTGGAAAATTATAAAATATTAATTCTGATTTCGTATTGGCTACTTTAGAATATTACTATAATACAATTATACAGTCACCTCTACGTGTCCCAGCACAGTGGACAGTGGCTTCAGATGTATATCATGTGATCATGTTCAGATGCATGTTGTTCAGTGTAGAGGAAAAAAGGTCATAAGTATACTTATAATCACTGAAGAGCTAAGTTCAGCGACTTTTGTCCAATAAAAAATATGCTGCATAATTGATTTCATATTTCATACATTTGATATACAATTATACAGTAACACCCACATGTTCTAACGCTTTGAACAGTTGCTTTCTTTTTGAAACCGTTTTTTGAACCGTTGCTGTACACGGTGAGTGGAAGGAGAATTGTTTCTATAGATATATTTATAATCACTGTAAAACTTTACTTTGTGACTTTATTACAGTAATTTAAAAAAAAATACAAGAGATACATAAAGTACTAAAAATAAAATTCCAAAATATGAATTATACAAATGAGATAAGATAATGTTTATTTGATTTGTATAATGATATTATACACTTAAAATACAATTATACAGTCACCCCCACGTGCCCTAACGCGGTGGATAGTTGCTTCAGATGTACACGCAGCGTGGACGGTGGAATGTTTCTGCGCGCAGCGATCACTTTGAAAGCGTTTAGGTATTCTAGTTCCGAGAATTGTGGGCCTTTTTCTCTTACCGATGTTATTATTTCCTGATTAGAACAGATTTATTTATTTATATTTATTTATACTTAAACATTAAGTTTATTTACTTAAATTTAATGTGTTGGAGTGTATTTTGTTTGTTATAAATTACTATATATAGAGAACCAAGCGTTTGTTTTGACGCGATGTTTGGTTCTTGTTAGTGGTTCCACTCGGGGTTATAAATTATTTTAAAATGTTTTCTCGCTCTAGTAATAAAGATCGGGGTTAAGTGCCGTCATATTTCGGTCTTGAAAATTGGACTTTCAAGTGAGACTCGCAGTCTCTGAAGACTAGACTAGGTTTCTGCTGCCAACCTATTTAGTACATGGGATACAGCGTAAAGCTAAAGAAAAAGTTTTTATTGAAATGCTCTCTCGAGTAGAACATGTGCTAGATTCGCTAGAACAAAATAAAAAAACACTACCTCTGGCGTACAAGCCAACAGATGCAAATACGCGTGCGCTCCGTGCAGACCGTCGTGAGGCAACGACAGCGCCGCCAGACAATGTCTCAGAGCCGCCAACCGGGCCGCCTCCACACCTTCCACCCCTCCACCTCCACCCCTCGAAGCTCCAGATCCAGCCGAAGCTCCACCCCCTGCAGATCCAAGCCCTCCTATTGGCGCAGTATTGTTCCCTGATACTGAGGTCACGCCCACTTGTGTGGCTCCACCTCCCGCACTCTGCCAGCGCCAGACCACGGCGGAGGACATCATTTCGCCGATACCGCACATTATGTACTGAAATTAAATTTAAAATTAATTAAGTAAAAATATTATTGCCAGCTCTTCACAGCAGAACTGCTTTCCGAGCCGGTGGTAGCTTTATCTTCATTAGAATTTAAAAGTGCTTGTAAAAGTCTATTTGAATAAAGAATATTTTGAATTTGAATTGTTAAGATCTAGATGCGGATAGAGTGTGAAGCTGAAACAAAACAGATGCAGATATTTTTGTTGGTTGTCCAGCCTTTTTGGGAGATCGACGCCTCAAATGGAATTCGAATATTGTTTTAAACAATATTTTAAAAGTGTTATTTCACAAAAAAGATGAAAATGTGAACGTAGAATAGAAAACGTATAAAAATATGAAAGTAGCAGGCTGTAATCCACGTTAAGAGATGCTACTTGGTTTTGTTCTTGTTATGTTAAATTAGCTATTTTGATTACTTATTTAGGAATTCAGAATACAAATTGAAAATCAAGGCAAGTTTTTTGATATTTTCCCATTTTCTTTAAATCTATACATGTTTTTAATGTGACGTATTTCATGATATTCATGTGACGTATTTTATGGACCGTTTAACTACATTACTATTACTATACACTCACATTGGCGTATACAAAAATATTGTTATAAGAATTGTTTAAATAAAAAAATAATAAAAGAGACTGTCGCGATGCAGTTTCACAAGCGTGTGATTGTAAACGTGGCGGTGGTAGGTTCGATTCCCACTCGAGGAAATTAATTTTTATTTAGTAATATATTTATTTTATTTGCTCTGTCATCATGTCAGTCAGCGTTGAGTTCTGGCATTCAACACGCCGAAAGCGAGGAACGGAGTGTCTTAATATTAGGTCCCCTCTGCCTATCCTGATGTGTGTGGAATACAGTGGATAGCCGATTTATAAAAAAGACCGCCGCGGCGCAGTTTCACAAGTGTGTCACTGTAAACATCGCGGTTGTGGGTTAGATTACCATCCGCGGGAATGAAATATTTAATACTATCATAATCTCGCTAATTGGGCGATAGTTGAGCGACGGAGTGTCTTAACCCTCTGTCCCCTCTGCTACACACTCACGTTGCGGGCATGCGGCGCCAGTAGTGTGTTGGCGCGCTCATGCAGGGCGAGCAGGCGTTGCGCGAGGCGCGACGCGCCTCCTGCCTCCTCCGCGTCGCCGCGTTCCTCGCCGCCCAGGTAGTGGAAGCATTCTATGCGCATCTGCAAAACAATGTATATATTAATAATAATAACAAATTCTTTATTGTATACCCAAAAAAGAAATACAAGAATACAAATAAAATAATATGTACAATAGGTGACCTTATCGCTGAAATAGTGATTTCTTCCAGGGAACCTTACGACGTTGGACATCGTAAAAAAAAATAGAGTCGATTCCTTGGCTAAGAAAACTGTCTGGGAGTAAGAAAGTGCAAGTTTCTCCCTCTAGATAATTCAAATTTAAAATGATACAACTAGCGCCGTCTTCGGAGAACATTCTAGTGAATTAATCTATAATCTATAATACAAATCTCACCTCCAAATGTAAAAACAAAAGGCACTTATGTGCAATTTCATCAAATATGGCGGCGGCGGCTGATATGTCGTTGTTAAACTTCTCTGGTAACTTCAATCCCCCACCGGAAGGCGACGGGGAACTTATTATGGAGGGAATCGTCTTTATGTTTGTGCTTAGCCAATTCTGAAATACATTTTTTAATATCATTTCGAAATAATAATAAACATAATACAACAAACTATTGTAATAAAAAATCTTAAATTTATTTCCAATCAAAAAAGTCCAGTCCAGGTCTAAGGCCAAAGGCCAGTCATCGTGCAGGGGCACAAGGATGTGACTGTAAACGCGACTGGTTACAGGTTCGCTGCCCACTTGTTGAAATGAAATATTCTTTTGAAATTTATATTTTCGTTTCTTCACTCTGGTGTGGAGGCAAAGCGCGGCGTTAAATTCCGCCACTTAACGCGCAATGCCTCCAGAATTCGGCGGAAAGTCGGGAACGGAGTATCTTAACACTAGGTTCCCTCTGCCTGTCCTGATGTATGCGGGATACAGACTGAAGTTGTTTTAAAACAATGAAACGTAAGAAGACTCCCAAAATCAGCATATATATATATATATATATAATACATATTATATATATAATACACTTACCATACTTTCACATAATAAAGCAAGGTCCACTAGAGTGTTGATATCGGCCACTATTTCACGCTTGGACACTTCTCCGTCTCCTAAACTAGTACCTAAAGTCTCCGCCTCCCGCTCGTACGACTGTTTTAACTCCTAAAAATATAATATTGTAATAAGTCAAATTGACATTCGATATTTTATTTCCTAATACAACATAATAAATTAAAAAAAAAATATAAACAAATATCAATAAAAAAAAACCACCAATGACCTGAGGTGAGAAGCTAGCATTCTCTACGGCGGCGCGGTAGTTGGGCAGCGACTGCAAGAACCTTACAATGTCATCATCCGCCAGCCAGCGCGCCGCACGTGCGGGCGCGGCGGGCGACAGGCGGGCGTGAGCGGCGCGAGCGTGCGTGGCCAGCGCACCTGGTGGTGGGGACGATCGATATTTATCAATGGTCTAAGTTTCACGCTGTATCCCGCATATAGCAGGGTATGCCGAGGGAGCCTAGCGTTGTCATACTCCATTTCCTATGCACTCTTCCCTATGCTGAATTTTGGAGACGTAACGTGTTGACTGGCGGAACTCAACGTCGAGTTTTGTTTTGTTATCAGCATAAGCAAAAAAAAAAATTAAATAAATCATTTCTCCGAGTGGAAACCCAACTCACAATTGTTGTGTTTACAGTTTTACGCTGTCCCATGGTACCACGACGGCTTCGTAAACATATATATTCTACTACTTGTCTAACCACTTCTCTAGGTTTCCAACTATCAACAATGTCAAACATCTTATGTTTTATAAAGTTCAATCGATCAATTTATTAACGTAATTCTAACTGCCTACACACTAAGTTCCCTCCGCCTACGCCGCTAAATGAGGAATACACGGGTGAGGCATAAGAATAATGAATATAAATTAAAAACGTACCCAGTGTGGCAGTGACGGCGCGCGCGGCGGACGCGCCCCCGCATGCGCCGCATCGCCGCGCGGACACCGCGCACGCGTGCACTGCGTCCCACGCTTGTACGCAGCACGCGAACGCCGGACGACTGTTGTAAATATTCTAATTATATTTCAAAAATAGAATAAGCAATAATTTAAATCAAAGAATTAATTTTTAATGTTGTCGTATTAACACAGCGTCTGCTTGTGAACGCAATAGGAGTGGATTCAATTCCCATGAAATTATTTGAAAATAATTTTTAATTGCACTGGTATAGAAGACCGCAGTGGCGTTGAATTTCGCTGCTCAGCACACAATATCTTGAAAATTGATCACAAAATGTAGACATGGAAATGTATATAAAAAAATTCATTAGGCAAAGTGTTGAAATGTTTTGAATAAAGTTAAAACCTTCGTGTGTAATTTTTTTTTATAATTAAAATGTTATAATTGTATGCGGCATGCAAATATAAAAAATCAATTTCACGCTTTTCCCGCTTAGCAGGGTAGGTAAAAGCGAATGAAACCTCGACGTAGGTCGATAAAAACGTACAACTAAACACAATAATTATCTCAAGCGGACGGTTTCTAAGAGAAATTCCTGAAAGTCCTCACCTCTGGTCAGCGGGCACGACTCGTTCGCGCCACGCGTTGGGCGCTTTCACCGCTGTGTCTATAGATACACGCGCGGTTTGCGCGAGTCTCTCACTTTCCCCCCAACGGACGTAATCCGATATGAAGACACGAAGAGAGCATTCACCACTGGAATATTTAAAAAAATTGTAATAGTTTAGTGGAACGCACTAATCTCAGGAACTACTAGTTGTAATTAAAAAAATATTTTTGTGTTCCATATCTATTTGTCTAGTTTGTGTCTATTTGTCATGGGAGGCTATACTATATAACTGTATCAGCTGAGTAAGTTAAGTCCAGTAATAAGACTGTGTCTTATGTCATACTTTCTATAATTTGAAGAGATAACAGAAAGCGGCCAATCTTTGTCTTTGATGTATTTTCACCTCATTTTGAAAAATGTTGATAAATAACATTTATATATGTTATACATATAAATCTATATATTGATTTAATAGTATATTTTATTTTTTAAATATAAATGCATCTTATAGATCTTACATGAAATATATTTATGTATATAATAGATATTAAACCCTATAAACCAATGATTAACCGGTATATAGTATCATATTTAAAATACTTATATAATCACTCACCCAGGTCTCTCTAAGCACGCGCACAATGCGTGCAGCGCGGGCAAAGCTGCGTGCAGCAGTGCGGGCCGCGGCGTACACACCAACGGGTAGCGGTGCCGCCGTGACGTCACACCACTCACCACTGCTGGAGCGGCCGCTGGAACACAATGCGAGTGAGAGAGATAAATAGTAGAACGGTGAGCACGAGCGAGACAGATGTATAGTGGAACGACGGGCGCGAGCGAGATAGATATATAATAGAATGTATAGTAGAATGGTGAGTGCGAGGGAGATATTGATAGGGAGCGACGAGTGTGAGTAAGAGATGTCATAGTAAGACAATGAGTTTACGAGAGATACAATTTGTGGAACGGTTATTGTGTATGAATATATAGTCGGCTATTCGGTCGTTATGAATATATACGAGTGCCGACGAGATAGATATATAGTAGGTAGACGAATGGGAGTGAGATAGATAACAAACTTGAAAATTGGACAAAACACTAAATTTCCTTAACATAAGATAAATATGATGACTTTTTTGATTTTTGATTATGACTTTTACAACTAACGTGTCAACTTAAACAGTTTATCCCTTCTTCGCTGCGGTCGCTTTTTCGCGAAGTAGTCAGCGAGGCGCAGGTCAGGCGCGACGTCGGTGGCCACTCGATGCGCCGCCAGGTTGACACTCTCTATTTCTAAATACTCAGTCAGTAGCAGTTGCATCTAGAATTAAAAGTATTAAAAGAAAATAATACACCCAAATTCAAGACATTTCGTGCTTAGTGGCGGAACATAAGGATTCTAAAAAATTCGAAGAAACAAGACTAAGATGAAAAAAGAAAATATATTTATGTAAATATAAAATTATCTACTCTGTTAATAATAATAGTTTATAATTCAACTTTGTCGTTTCATGATTGATAAATATCAATTAATATTAATTTCATTGCATCAAAACATATTATATAGTATATTCTACCTAGATCTATATAATCGTCGCGTTGTCTAACGAGAAATAGAAAAATTAAAATATTTCGGCACATACTAAATTCCCTCCTAGCACAAAAGACATAAAAGAATAATCAATGAATATATAAGTAATACATACAACTTGCTGTACAGCACTCCAGTAGTGTTGTTCAGTGTGAAGACATTGTTCTGATATACGATGCTTTTGTAACGCCGCTTTCCACAATTGTAATAATCTATCAACAAATACAAATATAATAAAATATATTATTATTGTATATACTACAATATACAATACAATAATAATTATATTTTTTATTTAAAACTGATAAAACAGTCAAATTACTTTATGATTATCATCTATACAATTTTTTTTATCAGCTTCACGTTGTATCTCGCACACAGCAGAGTAAGCGCCTAAATCTGGAGGCATTGCGTATGGAGCGGCAGAACTCAACGCCGCGCTTGCCATCGAGACCAGATTCCGATGAGAAGGAAATTTATAATAAATTCACCTTTTATTCCTCATACCGCACGCTTTAAACTCCTCGGCGAGACAACTAACGAGCCTGGCCAGCGGCCTACCAGATTCTCCATCTTCCCCGTTATTCTCTACTATTTGTACATCTTCCTCGCCCTCCTCCCCATCTATTTCTATGTCGACGTCGTTTATTATGCGACGGGAGACTGAGTCTATCACTTCTAGAAGTTCGTTTTGTATTTGGACTTTGAATTTCTATGGAAAATATGAAAAATATATTTTATAGACAAATAAATGGTGGTTGTGGGTCGCCGTATTTAACTGCTCTCAACTCTGAGATCGATCTTGAACAAGAATGCAAATATTTTGTTATTATAATGCATACAAAACATATGAAATTAATAAAAGAAATAAACACACTATCTTATGTTTGACAATATAAACTTTTGTATAAAACAATGTCAGTTAGTTCTCTAGTATAAATAAAAAATCACTGCATAGTCTAATAAGAAAAAACACCACACTAAACAAAATGACCATCGACAACTTATCGTTAATAATCCACAAAATAAAAAACAGAAATATAGATTTTTTTTCAAATATAAACATGCCTCAGTGGCCTCCTTCAATTGTTCCAAAACACCCAAAGCCTCTAGCGATATCATGACGGTAGTTTCAAACGTTTTGTCTTCCTCTGTGAGGGAGGCTTCAAACTCGGGAGTAATATCTTGGAGATACGCGTCTGTTACTTCTTCACTCTTTGTCAATTCTAGAAAATATAGAAAAGAAAGTGCAATTTTGTTAATTCTATAAAATATGAAACAGAATAGTTATTAAGAATAAGAAAGAAATAGCTTTTTTTAATTTTATAGAAAAAAGTGGTTTTACATGAGATTAATTAATACTTTAAAGTTGTAATTAAAAATACGTAAATAATTATGTATTAAAATGTTTTGTCCTCCTTCGCGAGGAAGGCTTAGAATTCGGACATAGTATCTTGGAGATATGCATCTGTTTAGATCTACACTAGTTTTTTAGTTCCAGAAAATATGGAAAATAGTATTTTATAGGGTTTAATTTACAAACAGAAAAATCAGAACCCTTATAGGATCAATTCTATAATGATATAAAATAAACATTTCTCACCAGCAAGCAATAAAGCAGTGCGTCGTCTCGCTGAAACTCTTCTACTTAGTGGGGCTCTGTCATCTTTATATACAGCTTCACTTATTCTATTCACTATTATGTCTACTAGTTCTTTTTTCTTTGCCTATATATAAAAAATGTGGTAAAAACATCTAAAAATATATACTAGTTAGATAATCTTCACCGTATCGTATCACTAGTGTCCGTTTGTATAACGCAATATGTATGTTTTGTATGTATAGTGAATTAAAATTGTATATAAAATCGTATAAAATTTTTAACATAGCAGGATTTGTACTCGCATTCTTGCGCGGTTTTCAAGAATGTTTCAACTCTTTAATACTTGGTCAGAGTGTTAAGATATCCATTCCCTGTGTATCGCTTCAATGGTCGAAACATTTTAGATCGAGCCCACTGTATTCACATGCAGATGTCCCACTCACAAACAATAATTATCTCTTTGTCAGAATAATGTTTCAATCGATCATGTCATATGGAAGCTACCAATTTATTAAAAAATACTATATTATTATTATAAATATGGTGGTGGGTTCGATTTCGATACGGAGAATGAAATATTTTTATTTTCTGAAAGGTTACGCGGAATACCGCGTGAGTATTATATAAATTATTAATTAAAAAAAAACTTAAAACCACACTTTACACAATAATAAGACAAAGTAATAAGCAAAAACTATATATGTTTACGAGTAGGCCAGTAGTCCAAGAATCCATTAGTTATCTTCCAGTTCTACCATCAGACCTGGTTGATGGTATATCGCATTGTTATCTAATCGATATATAATTGCCAAGTTTCATGGTACAACATTTAGAAGTGTATGTAAGTCAGATTTCTACATTTTAATTATTTTTTTTTCAAATAATCCATTTCTCACCTCCAATTGAGTAATAGTAACAGACAGAGCGTGAACACGTGGTAACTCAGTACGAGCGGTTAACAAGGCGGCTTGTAGAGAATGAGCCGCACCCAACACCCGGCCCGAGCTAGTTAATTCTCGAGCCTCACGTTCTGATACTACTACTCTTTCACTAGAATTTATTAGAGAAAGTAATAGATAAAATTGTTGAAAATATATATTATTTGTTAATGATACCAAAGTAAATTCATAATCGCAATTTGCACATTCATGTGAACATAGGGTTAATGTATCTTAGTAACTTGAAAGTTATTCCCTCGCCTTCTCTTTAAAAAAATAAATAGAAGATAAATAAAGAGAAGATAACGATACTAACATATCAGTCAGCATCCTCAAAGCATGATGATGAGTTCTAGCGTCTGCCCACAATCTTCTCAAATCATCTCGTCTAACCCTCAATAGTGCTCTACAAGCAGCCAATCTAGCCTCAGCAGCAGAACAGTGTTGGCCCCAAGCACCGAGTGCTGTAGTGACTGCACTGAATTTCTGTAAATTTAAAACATTTTGTTAGCTTCACACTGTATACATTTAGCAAAGTATGCAGAGAGAATCTAGTGGTAAGACACTGACTCCCACACACTGCCCAATTTTAGAGACAATATTCATAATATATTCAGATAGCTGTGAGATAAAAGGTAATCACACCAGAAAATTATTACTTTACAGTTCACAACACTTTTTTAACATGTTCTAACACATTAAAAAGGAGATGCCGAAGGTTTCTACCCATACAGATGTGATATTATCAAGAAGCTTTGTTTTGTTTGTTTGTTTATACTTTGAATATGGCACTAGTAGTATTATTTAAATTTTGGTATCAGTATAAGGCTTGGACTGTGGAGGGAAGCATGAGTTTTTTGCCAGCTTCATGCTTTATACTTCATATGGTAGGGATTCATACTCTGCTTATGAATAAATTCAAGACACTAGCAAAAGTTAACATAGTGTTGTATTGCAATAATGAAAATATGGAATCCCTCGGAGTAGGAATTGATCTTACAACCATTGTGTTTACAGTTAGCTGCTGTTCCACTGAGATATTGTAACAAGTGGGCTCTATTAAGATTACTAACTCACCACTCACTGAGTACTAACTCAGTGCCTGGTTACCCTTGCCATGCCACCCTTATTCGTGACATTTCATATTGAGTGGACTACCACTCAACTAGAGAAAGTGTAGAATGTAGTGTCTTGACATTAGGTCTACTTTGCCTACCCTGCTATAATGTGTAAATAAAAAGTAAATAACTTTTTTAATAAATACTAACTTGCATAACGTCAGTGATTTCCTGTGCATGAATGGCAACTAACTCGTCAAGTCTGGCATCACTCTTCTTATACTCCTTCTCCAACTTTGCTCTTTCCTTTTCTCGTTGTTCATTTGTTTCACTTGCAGATAGAGTGCGGATAACAGACATAAGTAGACCACTCTGTGTGTGTAACAGTGTTTAATTAGATAATAACATTTTAAATTATAACATGAAATTTCACTTTGTAAAGAATCTAATAGATCAAATAAACCGTAAGTACCGTTTCTTTTCCTTGTTTCACACCTCTGGGTGGTTTAGTAGGAGGCGGCGACGACATTGTCTTTGTTTTGTCGCCTATATTTTTATACAAATTTTACAACAAATCGTAAATCTAAATACACCCACAATTATTTAATATTTACTATCTGACATCTGTCATCTACAACTATATCTTCCTGTCATTGTAAGCTTATAACGTTTAAAAATTAAAACACAATTTTATATTTTTCAGACTGCTTAAGTAGTTCTCCGAAACACATAAATTTCAAGTTTCTTATATTTACTCATTAATAGTAAATTATTTTAAGAACATGAATATCATATTAAATACTCGACTAACAGTAACACGTAGTCTAGACAAGTTTAAATTATTAAGTTACATATTTTAAGAAAAACCATCGAAAAAATTTAATATTTTACTTGTTGTTTTGGTATATTTTTAGCTTATATCTAACAGCCAAATTTCAGCTTTTTTACAAAAAGACATATTTTTTTGATTAATAATAACAATTTTAGGAGAACTCCAAGTTACAATATATTGTAACTATAACTGTCTTTAGTGTCTAAACGGGACGTTTATAATTTTTATCAAATAGATATTAATATAATCTGTAAACGTTATTTTGAAATTTGAATTCGAGCTTGAGTTGTTCAAGGATTTTTGTGCCTTTGTTTTACATATAAGTTTATAATTTTGTAATAAATAAAAGGAAATGGATTATTCAACAATAAGTAATAAAACAGAAGTTGAAGAACTAACAGGAGGCGATATATCAGAAAAATATCACTTACTGCGAAAACAATATGATAATTTATCCAGCAATTATGAAGCTATTAAACAGGATCTTCATGATACGAGGCGAAGTTACCAAACCGCATTAGATGTTCAAGCCCATTTAACTGCTGAATTAGAAAGTAATCAGGCAGATGAAAAGAAACGCAGGGCAGAGCTAACATCTCGTATCACAGCATTACAGGAGGACATATCAGTGTTAAGACAAGAACGCACAGAGTTACAAGAAAAACATTTAAATGAAATAAACCAGCTACAACTTGAAAAGAAGCGTTTAAAGGATAAAGAGGTGATTGTAACACGTGAGTCTCCTGAGCGCGATACTTCAGAGATTGAAGAAATAAAAACTGCATTATCAACAGCTTCTTCAGAAGCCATAGCAGCAAAAGTAGCTCTAAAAGAATCTGAAGGTCTTATGAAATCGTGGCAAATTAAAACTGAGGAGTTACAAACGGAAATAGCAGAGTTAAGAGCCGCAGCACAGATAAAAAAAGAGGAATTTATCGCAGCTGGAGAAAGAGAGGCAGCTGCTATAGCTGATTTAGCAGAAGCTAGGGCGATGTTACATCAATTGAATTTACAGGATTTAGAACCTCATGGTAAGTATAAGATTGTAAAGTTGTTTTATTTATAAGATTAAACATAAGAAAGAAACAATTTTTATTACTTATATTACAATATCAAAAGTAAATGTAATTATTGAACACCACATATTACATATTTGTTCAAAATAGGAATGAACCTTTAATCTAATATTTTAAAATTGTAATATCCTTAAAATAAAAATAAATATTAATTTATAATTATTAGCTTCAGACTGAATCCTGCACACAATATGTTACCTAGTGTTGAACACTATTGTCTACTTTCTGCCGAATTCCAGAGACATTTACATGCTTTACCTCAACACCAGAGAGAAGAAATGAAAATGTAAATTTAAATAAATATTTTCATTTTCCCAAGTGGGGAATGAACTCACAATCAGTCGTGTTTATAGTTACACACTAGTGCCTCTGTGCCACAACTGTCCTCTTACGACTAATATTCTTCTATATAGATATTTTAAAAAATTATAATTTTTAAAGTTGTAATATTATTCCATATATATATTTAAAAAGAAATATAGGTATTTTAGAAATTCTTTACACTTATTGTTATTATTATAGCTACCAAAGGAAATTCCTTGTTCGCTGAAGTAGATGACAAGAGGCAAGAAATGGCTAAAAATCTTATACAAATGAAACAAACTAACTCTAGAGTAAGCTTATTTCTATTTACATTTATTGTAATTCATATTTAAATTATTTATTATTCCCCCAAGTGGATATTCAACCCACAATCATCACATTCACAGTAAGACAAAGTGTCTTATTGCCCCACAATTGCTTACTGAATACACTATTTAAATTAAGATCAAAATTAAAATATTCATTTTTCAATTAGGCCATTACAAGCACTTGAATCATCAACTTGCATAGAAATGTCAGTAGTGTCAGTACTATAGGGAGCTTCCTACTGGCTTAGAAGGCAGTAAGTACTGTTGAGAAAGAATAGCATCAAAATGTGGAAAAATGTATTGTCTTGCATCTCAAGTTATAACTAAAAGAAAGTAAAGTATTTTAAAGTATACAAAAATTTAAACTTTGTGGGAATTGAAGTTGCATATCTAGGAAACCATCTAAGGTACTAAGGGCCGTAGCCAATTCAGCTATTCGTAGCCATCAAGCCACATCGAATTGTTTGTTGCCATCTCAGCAGAGAGTCTTTTTTACAAATTTCCGATGACATTATACGTGTGAATGGTCATTAGACAAGAGACCTAATACTATTTATTAAATATTATTTTTTTTTTTTAAATGTTATTCACACTAATGTAAAATAAATATATATATTTCAGTTAAGGAGAGACTTAGCAAATAAACAGGCAGAATTAGATACATTGTTACATGAGAAACAAACTATATGGGAACAGCAGGCTGGTGCCGCTGCACATCATGATAGAGAACTTATTGGTAAATATATTAAAATACATTTTATGTCTAAATTCATTATAATAAAGCTTTTTTTTACCAAAACAAAGTTCCTGCTGCTAACACTTTTGTATATTTATAAATTTAATTTGAACTAATAGCTATCTATATGATATTATATCTCCCGCATTGTTATGCGGGACTTGTCCTTGTCTACCCTGTTGGGTAGACAAGGGGGTCTTGGACCCCTAACGATGAGACTCTTCATTTTGCATTCAGACACTTCCATTTTCCCACTTTCCGTCGAATTTTTGAGCCATTGTGTGTTGACTGGTGGAACTCTACACCGCACTTTGGTTACCAGAGCAAAGAAATGAAAATACATCTTTACATTATTTTCATTGCTTCGCCTCTGGTAACAAGGCAAATCGCGGTGATGAGTTTCGCCACACAATATGCAGTGCCTCAAAAATTGAGCGGTGCGTCGGGAACATAGTGTCTAAGGACTTTGTTCCCACTTACTACCCTGCCATGTGCAGGATACAGCATGACAATAACATGAATTATGAGAGTTATTTCTTATAATTTATTTTTATTATTTTATAGAGAGTTACGAGGATCGTATAACAGAACTAGAAAGTGTATGTGAAAAACAAAGGAGAGAATTATCAAGGTGGTTCAACAAGCATTGCGATACAAACGATAAGGGATGGCTTCCTGGAGTATTGGAACATTTGAAGTAAGTTTTTTTTTGTAAATTTCAAACTGTATCCTGCATATAGCAGTATAGGCAGAGGGAACTTACTGTTAAGACAATCTGTTCCTTATGCACTGCATTTACCTTTTTAAATCAATGAGTATGACATTATATAAATAAAAAATTGGTAGTAAGGTAAGGAATTTCGGCTTGGTTTTACCTAGAGATTTCATTACTATTCATAGAGAAAAAAACAAGTTTTTTTTCTTTCTCTATTTCACTTCTTTTTGCAGAAAGCAAGTTTTTACTTGATTAGTTTAGGAGAATTCTTAGTGCCATAATCCAGAATAGGTAGGAGTGACACGTAAATCATACATGGCGTGGGTTTTCTTATTAGACTATTTTTTTCTTATACATATGTATATCAATAGAAGAGACCCATCAAAATGAATAAATTTTGTTAAGGTGACATTTCCATTTTGCCCATTGCCTAGCTCTTAGGGCTTAAAATTAAAGTTTCAGCCAATTCAATAAATAATTTGTAGCTTATAACTTTTTTATTTATGAGCCGATTTGAATAAATGAAAAATTAAATATTAAGATAAGCTTGCCGAAATTATACTACAATTCTTTAATTTTAAAATTTTATTATAAGTATAGATACATATTTGTTACATTTTCTTTATTTTTAGAACACAATGTGACCAATTGCGTTCAGAAGTGTTATCAAGAGGAACATCACAATTGGCGAGTGCGGTACAAATAAGGGAATTGAGGAGAAAGATCGCGCTCTTATCGTCAACAAACAAACAAACACCTGTAGAGATTGATAACAATATAAGTTTGGTAAGAGATAAGGAGATACAAGTGAAAAAGTTGAATTTCGATGATGTTAAGAAGAAAGTGACTTTTAATTGATTTTTTTTTGGAATCTCTAGCAATGGTTGTGGGTTCAATTACGACTAAATTAGTAATGTTAATATGGAACGTTATTTTTTTTTATTTCTATATAAAGAATAGAGTGACGTCACTCTACTCTCAACCTACCTAATGCTCATCGAAACATTTTTATTAACGTAAACGAACACTCCAATCATGCCTATCTAATCTAAATGAATCTATTATTAAATTTTATTTGTAATTGTACTTTTGTGTTTTTTTTTCATTTTACATATAAATATTTTTTTACCTTCACGCTGTATCCTGCTCATAGCAGGGTATTTAGGGCAGAATTAATCTGGGACCTTAGTGTTAAGATGCTTCCGTTCCCCACTTTTCGCCGCATTCTTGAGGCACTGCGTGTTGCGTGGCGAAACTCGACGCCGTGCTTTGCCTCGTTATCAGAGCGAGGAAATGAAAATATCAAGTAGTTAATTCTTCCTAGTAGGAAGCTAACTTTGAACTGTCGTGTTTACAGTCGCATGCAAAAAGTTTCATCTAAAGATTTTTCATTGAGAGGCATTTCATTGAAAACGTTAAATGATCTACTTACGAATTTAAACAAAATTAAATTCAGTAATATTTATTTCAGTAAACATTATTAATTTATAAAATAATATTTCAATACACAATTCACGTAACCTTCCGTCTCTTTTCCCCATCACTAGGTAGCTCTTTAAGCGCGTGTTCGCGAGCTCTGGCCACGTGGCGTGACCGTCTCGCGTTATCCCGCGCGTCCTTCTCGTTGCGAGCGTGAAGCATTTTAGTACTCGCTTCTTGTACACAGCTTGAAAATTCACCTAGAAATTTATATTAATTATATAGATTTTTTAAACGAGTTTTCTTTTTCAGCCTGATCGTGGCGTAGGGGCACGTTGCCCCTACGTGCGACGATTGTAACTTCGATTACCACTCGGAGGAATGAAATATTTAATATTTTCATTTCCTGGCTCTGGTAGCGAGGCCAAGCGCGGTGTTAATTAAATTCCGCCGCTCAACACAAAATGCATCAAGAATTCAGCGGAGAGTGGGGACGGAAGTATTTTAATGGTTAGCGGAGTGCTTTAACATTAGACAAAGATCTTTATCTTCACGCCGTATTCCGCAAACTGTACGGTAGCCAGAGGGAAGCTAGTATTAAAATACTCTGAACTCCATGGACTGTCCAATTTTCGAACTAGCAAGTGATTCGTTTACAATCAAACGCGGTAGAGCCGCTGCCCCACGACGACGTGACTAATAAACGACGATAAATTAATGACTTACCTATAGTACCCCAACATTTAGTAATATCATTATCATCAATCAAACTCATATTATAACAGTCTATAATTTTATTCTTCATGTCAACGCAGACGGGCTCAGAGTATGCTATGTTGGCCGTCCTCATCTCCACTCGCGCCATCAAGGAGTTCATCTCTTCTGGTGTTAGTCTGTAAAATCGTTTTTGTAGATTAACGCTGTAATCCTCCATATAGCAGGGTACCCTAGTGTTAAAACATTATGTTCTTGATCAGAGCGTGGAATTACCCAAGTGAGAATCAAACCCATAACCATCGTATTTCCAGTCACACGCTGAATCGTCCGTCGTGACGCTCCGTCACGTTGGTCTCTGGTCAAAATGGCTGACTGGACCTTAGCCATGCATAGATATGTTTGCGTAAATGTTATATACCTATATATTTTAAATCTAGCGGTTCAAATTTTTTGTTAGTAAAATTTCTGGGATGGGCACGGCCCATCCGGTTCCGCCTCTTCCTACGCCTATGTGTGTCAATAAAAACAATATTCGTCTTTCTAGAATCTAGATGAGTTGATACAGTCAGTAACAGTATTTATATGGTGAAACTTAACACTGCATGTAGTCTAACTCAAGAGTACCTAGAACCTAGAACCGAAGTCCAAGCTCCTTTCAATTGTCCCATGATGCATTCAACAGTTTTTAGTGTTCCGTACAGGGTAAAACGAAACCCTATTACTAAGACGCTGTTCGTAGGCACGTCCGTCTATTCTATATCTGTCACCAACTCGTATGTCAATCCCGAATCTCATATAATGGCACGGATTCTTCGTGCACGAGTCGTACTTGGTCGGTATTTTTTAAATTATTTATTAGTTGTACTTGTAATATGATACTCNAATTTTCGAACTAGCAAGTGATTCGTTTACAATCAAACGCGGTAGAGCCGCTGCCCCACGACGACGTGACTAATAAACGACGATAAATTAATGACTTACCTATAGTACCCCAACATTTAGTAATATCATTATCATCAATCAAACTCATATTATAACAGTCTATAATTTTATTCTTCATGTCAACGCAGACGGGCTCAGAGTATGCTATGTTGGCCGTCCTCATCTCCACTCGCGCCATCAAGGAGTTCAGCTCTTCTGGTGTTAGTCTGTAAATTTTTTGTAGCTTAACGCTGTAATCCTCCATATAGCAGGGTACCTTAGTGTTAAAACATTCTGTTCTTGATCAGAGCGTGGAATTACCCAAGTGAGAATTGAACTCATAACCATCCCGTTTCCAGTCACACGCTAAATCGCTGCGTCACGTTGTACTCTGTACAAAATGGCTGACTGGACCTTAGCCATGCACAGATATGTTTGTGTAAATGTATATATGTTTTAAATCTAGCGGTTCAAATTTTTTGTTAGTAAAATTCTGTGTTAAAATTTTTGTTAGTAAAATTAGTAAATAGTAAATAGTTTCTGGGATGGGCACGTCTTCGTCTTTCTAGAATCTAGATGAGTTGATACAGTCAGTATTATATGGTGAAACTTAACACTGCATGTAGTCTAACTCAAGAGTACCTAGAACCTAGAACCGAAGTCCAAGCTCTTCAATTGTCCCATGACCCTATTACTAAGACGCTGTTCGTACGCACGTCCGTCTATTCTATATCTGTCCATCTGTCACCAACTCGTATGTCAATCCCGAATCTCATATAATGGCACGGATTCTTCGTGCACGAGTCGTACTTAGTCGGTATTTTTTAAATTATTTATTGTGCTTGTAATATGATACTCAAAAACAATTAAAGTTTTATCTAAATGACAAGGCTATATTAGTGTAGATACTCTTACCAACGTGTTTAATACTCACACTCAATATTAACACGATTATTTTAATATAATACACGATAACAAAAGCACGACGTACTTTAAAGTGTATTTTATTAGTGTATTCCAAGTAATCTAATCCATACGTATAAAGTAATATATATAGGTACTTACTCAGTTATTCATCAATTTCACTCAATATTTAAACAATAAAACATGGACAATATTAAAATTTCATACATAGCTTTAAATATGTACCTACCTAAATGTGTACCTTACTTTAATTGATTTGAAGCTGCGATCCCTAGACTTTTCTTCATACAATTAAAAAAATGCATTAGTATTTACTTATATCAATTACAACAAAGAAAATTAGTAGTATTTACTTATATCAATTACAACAAAAACAAAAGCTGTAAGAGAAAACTGCCGTATATAAAAAAATTAAGTAACTCTCTGGTCTAGGTCATTACTTAAAATTGTATCGTAAGAACTTCTAAATAGACAAAAATTAGATAACAAATTTTGAAAATAAAAAAGAATATCCCAATAAATTATATAAATTGTATAAAAAATAAATCTATATAAATCTTTTAAGAACATTCGAGTCATTCGATATTCGATCTCCTTTTTGCGAGTGGTCAATGGCCTACACGCATAAATCCTAAGAAACACATTAGCCTTTATATTTTATGGTTTTAGCTTAAAAGAATTACTTCAAGTTCAGGTTACGTTACTTGCCACTGTTGAGATATATTGGTATAAATAATATGATTATCAAGAATATAGATAGGTACCTATTAATATAAAAATACTAAAAATCGGCATTTGCACGTATAGATATAAGATAATTATCGATGAAGTCGCGCACGAAAGGCATTGTTAATAAAACCGCCTTAAGAATCGTCTGTTATGTGGGAGCCCCCTTAATTATTTATTTTGTTCTGTTTTTTAGTATTCTTTTTTATAGCGGCAACAGATATTTATATAAATCAGTTGCAAAAATCAACTAGTTCACTATCATGGTTCATGAGATACAGTCTGGTGACAGACGGACGTATAGAAAGACGGACGGTCAGCCTAGCAACAAGATCCCGTTCACCCTTTGGGTACGTAAACCTAAAAAATACACTCCAATACTCTACACTACTTATTAACATAGTACAATTTCAGGTAAGGTAAGTATTCGTCATTAAAACGTCTTCGTTAATTTTAAATATTGGTAAAGATCGAAACTTATATTTCAAACGAATTACCGGTAAAGGCATTCTTAGTTTTTTATTAGTAGTACTAGTTGAACCCGCTACTATCAACCGAATAGAATACCAACGTACACTAGACCAAAAACATAAATAACACCTAGTCCATCGAACTTTAGGAATGCATTACTAAAAAAGTCATCAATTTAATAGTAGGTAGGCACTTTAAAACGTTCACCGCCGTCTAAAGTTCTTTAACATATTAAATATAGCTTTTTGCTTAAAAAATATATAAAATGTATAAATTATAGAGAAAACGTTCCTTCATTTCGTTTACATACAAAATAATGAGCGATCATTATTCAGATGGTAATTTAATAATAAATTGTTAAGATAGTAGTAGATTTCGAATGTTCTGTATATTTTTTTAGCTTAACGCTGTATCCCACATATAGTAAAGTGGGCAGAGGGAACCTAAAGCTAAGACACGTCGTACCCCGTTGGCGAATAATCATAATACATACATACTCATATACTCAACGTCGGGCTTTGGTTTGTTATTAGGGCGGGAAAATGAATTATTTTGTAGTTTTAGGTTCATTTGACGATTCAAAACTGTATGCAAAAGTCTATTTCAAATCACCCCCCTGAGTGACACATTACGCTTTCGAGTCCCTGTTCGATGTTCACTCTGGGGAATGATTTATTTTCATTTCCTCGCTCTGGTGAGAAAGACAAAGCGCGACGTTGAGGTCCGTTCATAAAATCTTTTTTATGAAGCAAGCGTGCCATTCTTACGTCACTCGTTCTCTCGACGTGATCCAACCACCTGAACACATTTTTCTTCATTCTCACTGTGACATCCTTTAATCCTCTAATAACTGCCATATTGTGTATCTCTTAAATTTGGGAAGTTCAAGCATTGAAATATAAAATGTTTATTTTATATGGATGAGTTGCAAGCAGGTACGAATTTGATGCGTAAAAGTATGAATTTAGAGTTCCACACTGGTAGGCAAGGAACTCTAAAATATTTTATAATTAAAAACCATACAATCAGTCTATTTAATGACGTTCATTCAAGTGACACGTTGATATCTTACAAAAATATCTTTTATACATTATTTATGTGACGAAACTACCATTTTCCTCTTATACTCACTTGTAGCTAATAAGGAAATGATTGTAAAGTAAAAGATTTTTAAAAAATATTATTCGTTGGATGTATCGTTGTTATCGATCCGGGGAGTTTTACGTGACGTGACCATTTTCAGTTGGCTGAAAACTGGACATAGTGGGGTAGCTTTCGATTTTTTTAGCTAATATTAATACTTCCGTTTTCTTAAAAGCGCACTGCGATAGTCGAGGAGAGACTTGTTTGTTGCAAGCGACTAAATTTACATAAGTACCATTCTATTATTTTTATTTTATTAATTTTTAAGGGAAACATACAGTACATTACCTTTCCGAAAAAACGTGATGTTTCGGGACGCCGGGACACACAAGCGAAAAACGGGACAGTCCCGTTCACAACGGGACGTCTGGTGACGTTAGCTTTATACGACGTGTTTATACGCTACATGCTATTTATTTGTAAAGCGGGAACAACTATGTATGTATATTTAGACATATTTTTGTATGGTTTTAGAAGAGCTTTTCTCACAGTTTTATATTATTGACCCATTACTTCCGGCAGCAGTGGTTCTACAGGATAGTATCTGACTGTAAGCGCGATGATCGTGAGTTTGATTTCCACTTAAGGAAGTTTTTATGCTCTGGTAACAGTGCGTGGGATTCAGTTCTGCAGCTCAACATGCAATGTCTTGAAAATTGGGAGGAAAATGAAGAACGGAAGTCTCAACTAAGAACTAGAATACTTGTATTACCAGTTGTAATAAATATTTAAGATGATAAGTAATAAATTACTTCAATTCTTCTTGTTTTGAATATAAGTAGCGTCACGCCCTACCGAATTTGAGCAAGGACACGCACATACCTACATATTAATTACCCAACTACATGCCTATATAAAACAAATATTTCTCTAAAGGGAATTGAACCCACAATGGTTACACTCAGGTGTTTTACTAATTTCCAATGACAAATATAATTAATTATACCCGGATAATTCCGAATGGGTCTCATCCATACACCGCAACTTTTCAATGAATATCTTCTCATTGTAATCTCCCTTTGAATTTGTTAATCCTGTATCTACATCCGCTACTAAAGCTGCATCCTCCACTAGTCTTTCAATCTGATAATGCAAAAAGATTAGAAATTATATAATACTTTTGTATGCTTGTCAATTTAATTTTCCCCCATTAGGCATAGGTAACGTAATCTTAAATGCTGGACCTCGAGGTCAGTCTTTAACAACCAAAGCGGAAAAAATAAACAATAAAATATTTATTTGTGGGAATCAAACCCAAAACCTGTAGTGTGCACAGTCGCAAGCTTGTGCCCTGAACTACGATAGGTTGCAATTAATTAACAATAATTAATAATAATTAACTTATGTACTTATTTATTTATTAAAACATTGTAAGCATGGTGTCTTCTAGAAAATAGAGAAATACGCATTAAATTATTGACTTTAGATATAATATATCTAAAATATAGCTATCAAACTACAATAATCGTGATTCATTTATAGTAACCTACTAGAAGTAAGAACATATTATGTGTTTATTTAAATTTCAATTTACTTAGATGATGTAACGACATACGTAGTTAATTATTTTATAATAAGGATTTTAAAGTATTACTGACATACATTATTATGAACGAAATAATAGCTATTAATGGAAGTAAGTAATTTATAATTTTTTACTTCACTTGTTCTTGTTTGTTATAATTTATAAAATATTCATAGAAACAAAAAAAAAAGACACGATCACAAACAATAAACATACAAATAATCTTATTCTATATTATTTTATTGCTACTTATTATGTAGAAAGTCGTGGCGCAGGGGGCACAAGAGTGTGACTGGAACGCGACGGTGGGTTCGATCCCCGCTCGAAGGAATAAATTATTATTTATTAATATCTTCATTTCTTCGTTTTGGCAACAAGGCGAAACCCCGCCGTAGAGTTCCGTCACTCAATACGCAATGCCTCAAAATTCGACGAAAAGTGGGGAATAGAGTTTCTTAACACTAAGTTCCCTCTGCCTACCCTATCTGATGAAAAAATGCAAAATCTCAATAAATAAAAAAAAGTACCATTTTATTTGATATATTGATATGGTGTTGGTCCAAAGTTTCATTATCTAAGGCATCTGTTTCATCCTCTGGCCGGTTGAAATGCGTTGCTCGAACTGATTGGTCGTTGCCCATATTACCTTGTCCTAAATCATAAAGATCTTATTTATCCCCTTTAAATAGAAAACAGTAACCTAAATTTGTATATATTTAATATTATACTTTATAATTATGTTTTGCTTATATTTTTGTGTTAATATTAGAAGATTATTTGAATAATACAATAACAATAAGGGAGTAAAAAATACTTGAAATACTAAAGTGAAAAAATCTGGGAAATTCATACGTTTTGTGTGTAAGTAAAAATAATAACTAAGTATATGATAGCGTCCGGGGTCCATCACGCCAGGGTTACCTTGAACTTTCGTGCCGCAAGCTGATCATCATAATATACCTAAGCCACGCTCACGGAATAAAATTTGCATCAATTTTCGACCGGAGTCCGGACGTTCCTCGAGCGTCGGCGAAATCGATACAAATTATTCGAGATAAATATATAACATGACATAAATAAAATTTATTTAATAAATTACTCTCATGTATCTTAATTTAAGCAACATGCAAACCCTCCAGGCGTTGGGGAAGTGTCTCACAGAAACTTACAAATTTAGGGTTCTCTTGGCATTGAATTACTCTCAGCACATACCAGCCAGACACATTTTTTTTCAAATTAAAGTGGATACATTAAGCGATCTTTTTCCAGTTTGAGTCACCAGTTTGTAACATAAGTATATTTATTTTACTAAAAACGAAACCCCAGAACTATGGTAGGATAAGTAAAAATAAATTAATAATCATCGTCATCGTTGTCCTTTAAAGAGTTTTTGTTGTTCCGTGTCTGAAAAGGTCATTAATTAATACCGAACATCTAGGTGTAGAGTCCCTTAGAGTTAAGTTTTTATGACATTCGCCGTGTAATGAAAATCTATAGAATACTTTCCGTTAACCTAGAATTATAGGGCATAAAGTGAGTTATGAGTTTAGTAAAAGTTGTTATTTAGTACCTAATTAGTTTAAAATATAAACATTCCCATTTCCTCAAATGAGAATTGAATCCTTAACAGTCGCTCATCAGAAATTGGACAACAGACACACACAGTCGCAGGAATATTCAAAACATTTTATAAACCTCTTAAGAATTTCAATTTAGAGTTTGCATACATATTTAATAGTATTTGACTTTGTATTTATTAAGATGATCTACAACCATGAAATGGATTATAGGTACATTCAATTTGTCATTTGTACATAATAAATATATTTAATTCTTTTTAACTGAAATGAACAAGTAAAGCTTAAGTAATATTTTTGATATACGACTATTTATCAATCTCGAACTTCGAAGTAGAAATAAGTTAGATTTTTTTCCTACTTCGACTTATATAAATAGTCATTTAAAAATGAGCTAGACGTTTCTATTTGTATACTATAATTTGACCATTTTTCAAATTAGTTAATGCACATTCCAGTAAACATAAAAATATTAGTTTGTAGATTTTTAAAACTTTCTTACGTAAAAGGGCATTTTTTGTGTCGGTTTGTCTACAGGAACCTAATATAAACTTAAAACAATTCATTTCTCAGATACCGTACAATTTTCAAGACATTCATTGCGTGTTAACTGGCAGACCTCAACATCGCACATTTTGTATTGTCACTGAGCAACTGAGCGAAGAACTGAAATTAATTCATTCCCCCGAATGAGAATCGAACCCACATCCGATATCGAGCATATAATGTAATACGATCAACAATGAGTGATACAAATATTTCCCATCACGGAAATTAAACTTGCGACCTATGACTTCACAGGTATTACCTGTCCGGTGCTTCTACAGGGTCATCCTAACCTAAATATTTATACGAGTATGATTAATAAGATTTCGGTATTTCACTATTCTTAGTAATGTTGAAATAAAAAGATTTATATGTAGGTACATATTTTCCTTAAAATAAAAACCCTAGTGGTCATACAATGCGCGAAATAAGTATAAGAAATATTGTGAGATATTTTCAAGGTACCGTAGTCGGTCCCCGAATATATATGACGATTGTGGGTTCGATTCCCACTCGGAAAATATTTTATTCCTTTGATTTCTAGACTAAAAGCACTGTTTCTTCCCGACAGGCAAACTCTTGTCAACACAAATGCTTCCGAGAAAATAAGAAAAAAACCTAGCTTGAGCCTACTTACTAAACGGAACTAAAAGGAACAAACAGCCTAAGTACGGTACCTACTGGTAGTATAATATGAAATATAATGTTTAGTTTTAGCTTCACGCTCTATCCCGTACATAGCAAGGTAGGCAGAGGTAACCTGGTAACTTAATGATAAGACATCTCGTTCCCATTAAGACTCTTCCGTTCCCCACTTTCCGCTGAATTCACGAGGCATTGCGTGTTGAGTGGAACTCGGAAAATATTAAATATGTCATTAGGGAATCGAAACTACAACCATTATATTTACAGTGACACCCTTGTGCCACCTCATATGATTAAATATTACGCAAAATGTTTTCAAAGGTGATTCATATTAGGTGTGGAAGGTCAGGTAACATCCGCTATACTCATTTCAATTTTGCCAAAATAGTAGTTAAAATACTTGAATTCGCTTTGCGATATATAAAAAAGACATCATCATGCTTTTTCCTGCAAAGTAGAGTAAACAGAGAGAACTTAATGCTAAGACATTCTGTTTCCCAATTTCTGTCTAATTTTCGAGACATTACTTGTTAAATAACGGAACTCTACACCACGCTTGTGATTGATGACATTGACCACGCACAGATTTGGAGAATGAAGTGATTTATCACTAGGATATCATCTCAAGATATTAAAGATGAATAATTTAAACGATTCAAGTTACTGCGTAGAATATTGGCACAACTGCTTATTAAAAATTATTTTTATACCGGTATTTATCTGATCGCGGTGATTCATTCATTATTGATAATGTGGTCTAAATTATTTATTATAGTAATAGTGTAATAAGTAACATGATATCACACGTGGCGGATGTTTATTTGGAATATGTCACTTAATTTTCCAGATTAATATATTAGAAAATAGGAGAAACGTAGGTATGCTTTAAGTAATTGTTTAATCACTTAAAACATACCTTGCCTATTTGGAAATATTTAATGAATTGAGAAAAACAAGCGGAATAACTTCTGAGTGTAAATGCGTAGGGTGTGGTTTTGATTCCCATTCGAGGGAATAAAACAATTTCATTTTCTCGTACCAGGTAGATGGTATGGCCGATATTTCTTGTTTAACCTGATCAAAAACACGCGATGAACCCGAATTTTACCCGGAAAGTGGAGAGCGGAGTGTCTACCTACTTACCCAAGAGGAAAGAAATCCCCAAGTTGGTTTTAATCAGAACCAGACCCTACATTCCGTACAGCTAAAATTAGTAAAAAAAGAATCAAAAAATAAAATTATTATGTTCTTAGTACAATTTTTTTCCCAGAAACGATGTGACAAATTAGATTAAACAAACAAATGATATCACACACTCATGTATTGGTGTGTGAACAAGATGTTTTTAAATTTTATACAGACTTCCTAATTTTTTAACTTACTAAAATGTAAGTAAACTTACTAAAATGTAAGTTTGAAATTTAAGAAGTCAAGGTTTAATAATTAATATATTTTAATATTAAAATGTCCCGGAATTTAAATCGAAAACAAAAATCGAATATTAAACCTTAAATTATTTTACATCATAAATAACGGAAATTAAATCGGGAAGTAACGGAAGCGATCTATCATTCACACATTGCTATAACGTGTGTTTAACTATTTTTAGGGTATAAGAAACATTGTTATTTATTTAATACTAGTGGACCCGAACGCGGCTACGCCCGCTTGGACTATACGAATATTTATCAAATTATTTTCAGTTTTCAATAGAGAGATGCGTTAAGCAAGCTCATTTTGGGTGACGTTTTCTAACAACAAACTTTGCAAATCGTTGCTTAGCAACGGTCGCATAGCGACGGTTGTTATTAACATGGCGGAATAAATTGCATGTCAAATTAATAAGTATTTTAATATATTGGTATATATCGATAATATTACAAATATGAGAAAAAAAAGTATCATATGTTCATCCCGAGACCCTCAAGTATCTCTATATGAGTATTTTATCACAATTAAATTAGTGGTTTAGCCCTGATTGCGTGAAAGACAGACAGACAGACAGAGTTACTTTCGAATTTAAAATATAGATATGGATACGCAGTATATTATTATACATATACTAATTATTACAAACCTTCATATATGTGACCGCATTGTGGCGATGTGGACGTCTGACTATAAACGCGATGGTTGCGGGTTCACTTAGGCTAGGCACAGGCAAACTAAGATTACGACTTTGCCTTTCCGTTAATTAATTAATTTTTTTAGGTACACGCTGTATCCCGCCCAGGGCATAAGCTAGTGTTAAGCGAGTCCGTCCCCTACTTTCCGCCGAATTCTCGAGACATTGCTTGTTGAGTGGCGGAACTCAACGCCACGATTCCTTGTTACCAGGGTTTACCAAATGAAAATATGACGTATTTCTTTCCTCTGAGTGGGAATCAAACCCACAACAGTCGCGTTTGCAGTCACATGTACACCTGCGCCAAGATTAGGCTCTAAATAATTTTATTTAAATTATTTTCATATCTTTTATGGTTTAACTAATGTAGATAGTGTTTATTTTCATGAATCATTGCTTCAATCGTTTGTTTTATAATTCTGAAAAACAACTTTGATTTCAACAAGACCTAAATCTAGGAACTGTGCGTAATTTTTTTTAGGGTAGTTCAACTATCGAGGATAAAAGAATGAAAAAATCGCTTTGGACAATCAATTATCGGAGAAGCTTATAGAATAAATTCTAATCACGTAAATGGTTTATATATATAGCCCACAGTACCTGCGCTCAGACAACTCTGGGACCTAGAAAATTCTAGGTCACGCGTTAACAACGGGGATGAAGCCACGCGTAAAAGGTACTTATGTTAAAAATCTAAATGATTAAAGGTAATCAAAATAACAGGTAAAAAAGTTTATTTTTAAGAAATTTATTAAGAATTTCATATTAAAAAGGCAAAGAAAAACTTTCAATAATATGATTTTAAAGCAATGACAAGGGTTTATAGCTTTTGCTATAAACCCTTGTCATTGCCATCATTGCCATATGCCAAAGGCATCATAAATGTTGATCATATTATAAAAAGGCAGTTCAGTCTGTCTGTATAAAAAAATATGAAAATTTCAGCAGTAAGCTTGAGAAACAAGTAACAGATTTTATTTTGGTAAATAATTTTGTTTGTATAACTATTTTTATATTTTCACATATTTTATAGGATAAGCAGAGATAATATAGGCTTAATGCACTTTTTATTTTTTGGTACAGTCCGTGATCTATCTATATATAAGTTCTAGTCTATCATTTTCAGAAAATTAGTTGTGTTTCACAATATTGGGAATGTGATAAAAAAATATAATACTTAAACAAATCATATCAGACTTTTGTAGCTTTTACAAGAATTATGACTTTTTGCATATAAACTTAAATATTAGATGCCATCGTGTCGCAGTGGAACAGCGACTGTATGCGCGGTGGTTGTGGGTTTGATTTCCATTCGAAAGAATGAATTATTTTCATTTCCTCGCTTTGGTAATAATAAAAAGCGTAGCGTTAAGTTCCGCTACTCAATACTCAATGTTTGAAAATTGGGCGGAAATCTTGAAAAGCAGAGTCCTATAACGAAGTGTCTACCACTCCAAGAAAAAGAAATATTAAGTTATTGCCAGCTCTTCTTGGTAGAACTGTCTTCTTAGCCTTTAGTATATTCATTTGAATAATGTAAAAGTATTTACAAAAGTGTATTTAAATAAAGGATATATTTTGAATTTGAATAAAAAAATGATAACTTCAAATTTCACTCAAAAAATATGAGAGGGACTGATTTCTCTGCCTTCCCCAAATGACGTAGACAATCAAACATACAAGTATCGCATTCTATGAAAAAAAAAACTTAAAAAATAAGAATCTACGCCACAATATCGTCACTAAGAGTTATAAATATGGTTGTAAAATCATAACATACAACTATAACTACAAAACAAACAGTACTGACAGAAAATTATAAATAAGCGTAAATATGAAACGTAAATATTTCAGAAAACTGCTTTTTCTATACATCGCTTCTTTTAAAGACCTAAGATACTTATACTCCTAATAATTCTTCAATGGATTACAAGGAAAGGTCAAAACTCGTGGAGATGAGCACCTAACAGGTTTAGGGGGCCAAGGGGGGTGATGACGTCACCGGAGGCTGTATATAGAAGATGCGCTCAAATGATTCCACATTATTTTGACTTTAGTATTCGCGTGAGACGAATATATACATATTATATTGAAAATATCGAAAAATGCTTCGTGTCGGAACTTTTGTGGCGATTTTTGTAAGTAATTTTTTCTTATATTTTATTTTGAACTGTTTTGAGTGATTTTATTAAACCAATCAAAAGAATTATTAACTTCTCTTAGTTATAAATTAGGTGTTACAGTAATTATATAATTCTCAGTTATATTAAATACTTTAAATTAGTTTCTTATAAATATTTTAATGGAAAACTTAATTTTAAATATTTAATTGGAATTACGAACAGTGTTTACTTTTTTATATTTGTTCTTGTATATTTTATAGAGTTATAATTCATCAATTTGAAAATCGTTCAATTTGAATATTATTATTAATGCAATAAAATAATTATAAATAAAGAGAAATAAATATAGGTATTAGATATTTCTTATGACGCTTCTTGTCCTGCCTTTTAACGCTATGCATATGTAGGTACTACCAAAACTAGAAAACTTTATCATGATGTTTTTCATTATATCAATATTAATATGTACTAGGAAATATCCTCTTAATTTGTTTTTATACAAGTCTTTGAATATATATATTTTATTGGTTTCCTGTTTTGCTCGTTTAGAATGAAAATATACAATTTCAAATTGAAATTATTAAGCACCTTAGAATGCTGTTATTTTAGTAATTATTACAAAACAAAACTCGATGCAAAATGATTAATCCACGGTGAAGCAGGATACAGTATCTGACTATTAGAAAAATCTTGTTGTTTTTCTAATATTAATAAAAAAAACCGTTTATTTTCAGTTGTGTGCAATAAAGTAAAATGTAAAGAAAATTGTAATAACATTATCTGTGCCTATTTCAGAAAATACAATAAATTCATTTATATAAAAATTCAATTATCAAACATTTGCAGTTAAACATCGGCAGTAAAAAAATATTTTAAATTAAAAAGCCTCATAAGCTAGAACCCTACTTTAACTACTACTTAAATTTTCACAGAAATTTTGTATAATTGGGTTATATAAGTTTAGGCGGGCGAAGTCATGTTTGAGTTGCTAGTATTCTATAAAATTATTATACCCTTTTCTGTTGGGATGCAAGCCCGCTGGGCTTGAGCTTGAGCTGTCAATTATCATACATGAATAAATATATAATGGAGGGAATTCCTTGCGAGCTGACGGAAATATATAAACTTGTTTTAAGGGAAATTCCAGCTTAAAATATAATTAACTTTTTATTTCGTAGTATTTGTCGTATCAGACAGGATATGGTAAAAGAATTTAGTCATAAAATATTCTATTATGAACTTTGCAATTCAGTTTCAGTTTACGTTAAATCGGGTTTAATATAGCGATTTTTCTAAAGTTATAGTTACAGTATGAAGCTGATTTTAAATTTTCAAAGAGGAACAAATAAAAATACTAAATTTCGCCGAAGGGGGAATCGCATCCACAACTGTCGCGATTGCAGGCAGACGCTGTGCCGCTGTTCCACGACAGGCCCAATTTCATTACTTAGTTTGTCTTATTAGATCTACATATATAAATATTCCCCTTTTTTGAAATTCCTAACGAGAGTGGCCGTCGTGCCGCAGGGCATTCCGTCTGCATGCCCTACTATGTGAGATACAACATGAAGCTCTAAAAAAAAAAAATCATTGTGTGCAATCAAATATTTCAAAAAGGTTAAAGTAAATTCATAATATTTACATGATAAAGCCTTAATTTGAGTGATTGGTCATCAAAAACGATATAAAACTTTGATAAAGGTAATATTGAAAGATGAGACGAAGAATACTAAAAGTTTTTATATCAGAGTTTTATTTTATCAAGTCGACGTGGGAGGTTGAACTTTAGGGATTATTTATCCTGAGCAAGCTTAAATGGAGTTCCTTTTCTGATAGGGATTAAAATTATAAATGTTGCTTAGTTGAAATGTTTTTTAAAAAACGATGATTGTAGATTCAAATGTCGACTTAGGTAAATAAAATTTGGTGTAAAATTCCGACAATGCAACGGATTCAAAGTTATTAGAAATGTCGAAAATGGAGTGACATAACACTAAATTATTTTCTCTCACGAAATTAATTTAATTATAGATTATAGATTTACTCACGTGTTCAGGATTTGTTGCTGTCTTCATTTACGTGTATTGTAATATTAAGTACTTAAAATACGACAAGATTCACAGAAATTTTGATGTTTCATGACATTTTGCAATTATGTCAACATTACAAATGTTTATAGAATATAAGAATCGACTAGACGTAAAAAAGTTTATACAAAAATGTAGACTTGTTTCGAAGAAACGCTTATTTACAAACATAATATAAAATTTATAACGATAAATACATATTAACAATATAATCGACTTCTTATCAAAATATCGCTAATTAAGTATGAAAATAATAAAACTAAATAACAATTAAAAAACATCAGTCTTTATTCTAAATGGCGGGAAAATAAAAATATGACATAAATTATATGATATGTTGTATTCTCACAAATTAAAATTACTAAACGTAAAAATTTTAAATTACCTAAATCGGTGATAAATATTTAATTTTGAATTTTTTTGTGTAAACATTTTAAATTTTGTGCTATAAAAAATTGCAATTATTATATTTTTTATGTTATCAGTACCTATTTCAAGATTTTGTTTTAAAAAAAATATTAGAACATGTTTATTTTTAAACAGTATAGTGTATTATTACAATTTAAACATGGCGTCTTATTATAGACAAAGTAATAATTTTAACTTGAAACCGGTTAAATCTGTATGTAAAAGAGATTTCTCGTAGAGTTCATGATCATATGTATGTGTCAATGTCAATGAAATATATTTTTATGTGAACTTATGGCATTTACTATCGCTATCCTTTTTTTGAAATATAAATTTTTTTGTAAGTATTAAAAAATATTCCAACATAGGTACGTAATTAGTTTTCCTAAAGAATTTTTTTCTTATATTAGATTTTAAAGATTCACTCGTATTTAATTTTTTCTTATGCTTTCCTTCTGTAATTTGTTCAGTAAATAAAGAACAAGTGTCTTTGATCTGTGCTTTTCCCTAAAAAGAGACGTTATATGTTGTTTAAAATAATGTAATATCTTTTGTTATCGTCTTTTAGGTCGTCGTAGCATACAGACAGTCTGGCTGTAAACGCGAGGTTTATGGTTTCGATTCTCATTCGGGGAAATAAAAAATATTTTCATTTCCTCGACGCGGCGCTGAGTTTCGCTACTCAACTCGCAATGTCTTAAAAAATGGGCTGTGATTAAGGAATAGTTTTTTAAGACCACGATCCCTATGTCTACCCTGCTATAACGTTAAGCTTAAAAGCATATATGGCATATAAAATATATTATGGCATATAAGTTATATTATAATTTTTTTTGTGTGAAAAAATGATGTGTAATGCATTTTAATAGCTTTATTAATTTGGTGTATCAATTTCATTCGATCCGGGTCGTATTGAAGGTCAGCAATCAAAGTTAGGCATTATAAAATTATATAATCATTGTATACTTATTAATTCTTTTTTATTATATTGAGTTTTCGTATTTCGTCCGAGATATTATGGGAGTGTTTTAACACTAGGTTTTCTCTGAAAAAAAAATTATTGCCTCAAGGCAGAATTGAATTCACAACCATCACATTAACAGGCAGACTCATTTATGTTTTTTATTATTTAAGTTAAATAAATATGTACCTACATAAAAGGAAGATATCGTCTAGACATTTCTCAAATTTACATATTTATTTAAGACCTACAACGTACAATGAGAGGTCATAATTAATTCGACCTTGTCCTTGAAACGAAATCCCGTTTTGCCAATTTACATAATATATAAGTATGTGTAGAACATCGGAATTTGTTCAACGGTTTCTAAGATTATACTAATTTGAATTATAATTCATTTTTTTAGCTTCACTCTGTATATAGGAAGGCAGTACACACTTAAGCCCGTATTTATAAACCGCTCTCAACTCTGAGAGCGATCTTCAGATGCCGTTTTTATTCATACATAATCTAATAGTGTTCAGGCACCATGTTCCCAATTTTTCCAGAACTGCCTTCGTCGCAGCGGTTGCTTCCTTTAGGACTGATACGCCTGATATTTTAATGTAACTTGACTTAAATGTAAAAGTGCTTGTAGTTGCCTAATTGCTTTTTTCAGTAGCAATAATTTTAAATTTAAAAATTAAAATGCGATGTATCTACATTTTATTAAATATAACATGCATTTAAATGTAAAAAGTAAAAACATACCTGTTCAAACTAAACCCGTTATGAACAATTCGCTTGCAGGTTGTTTTTAACTAACTAATTAATAGGTAAATTGCATATTTTAATTACTAATGTTCTTAATGTTGTCTTCGCAAGATACAATAATTTTATTTATGACCCGCGATGATGAATAAAATTTATCCTTTTGTTTTTATTAAGCATGTGTTATTTGATTTTCCTTAAAATTTTAGTTTATTTGAATAATTTGATTTAAATATATATATTTGAAAAAAAAATACAATATCTTCATATGTATTGAAAAATATTTAAAAAAATCGCGTCCAAGTATTGACTTTATTAAACAATTTAATAAATTAATCATGAACAAAACACTTTAATTGCTTGTTTACGGTCCGTGAAGTTTCAAACAATATATCAATTTCATTAAAATATAAAATGTAACTTTGTGTTCTTCCGTATTTATATACATAAAAGTCTACATCTACAGAATGAGCCAGTTTTGGGTTCGATTCTCAATGGGGGTAATGAAATGTTTAATTGTTTCACTTCCTCGCTTTGGTAATGAGATAAAAGCGGTGTTTAGTTCCGCCACTTAAAACGCAATGCCTCGAAATTTCGGTGGAAAGATTCCTACTAGGTTCACAGGTTCTTTTTACCTACCTTGCTATGTGCGAAGCTAAACGATGTTTTATCGTGGTGCCGTGGACATCTGATTGTAAGCGTGATGGATATGGGTTCGATTCCAACTCGGCTGGCATGGCAATAAATATTCCCACTCAAATCACGATGCCTCGAAGTTGGGCGAAAATCGAAGAATGGAGAATTTCTCTGCCTGCTTTGCTATCGGCGGGATGTAACTTGCACTATACAAAATATACACTAAAATAATACAATTAAGAAATAAAATATATTCTAAGTGGGTCTATAAAAAAATATTATCTACAATAGACGAACAGTCAAGCAAAAAATTGTTTACAAAAAGACGTATCGTTTCATATGTAATTATAGAAACGTTATTTAAGGAAACATATACAATTAATTCGATAGCGTAAAAACAAAATTGTATAAAAACATAGATGAGGGTATTCCCATCATTACATTCCAGGCTTCATATGAATAAAATATAAATAATACTTGTTTTTTTTTTGTTTTTATATAGATAATACTTGCGACCTAAACGCGGTCTCGCCCTCTTAAGTTTATTATTATAGCCAATTCATACAGTATCTTGACATAAATTGTAGCATATGTAGTATTCTGATATGTAAGCTATATATATAACTATATACTATATGTATAACTATAAAGTTTCATCTAAATTCGTTTAGTACTCTTTGTTCAAATTATTATAAAAAATATATATATTTTTTAAGTATTCAAAATATAAATAGGTAACGTTTAAATCTGTCGGATATCTTTGGTAAAAAAGACAGTTTATGAGGATCACAAAAACAATATATGATATTAATAACAAAAAGGGAGTATTAATTATCATTATTTGCGCAATGCCTTTAATCTATATATATAAAATCGAAAGGTCACTCACTCATCACGAAATCTCAGAAACTACAAGTGTTAGGAATCTCAAATTTTGCATAAGAGTAGGTACTCATAGAGACAGAAATCAATAATAACGTAGTTCACGCAGGCGAAGCTGCGGGCGGGCCGCTAGTCCAATATAAAATAATATAACATAATAATTCCAAGGTAAAGTTCGCTGGACAAACTTTGTATGATCATCCGATGTCCGGTCACGAATTTAATCGCTTCGTGTTACCGATATATTTAAATGCGGATCTTGCTTAGCACATAAATGTATATATCTATATATAATTATAAGATTATAAGATGAATCATATCCATACCTACCGTATGTCTGTCTGTCTGTCTTTTACGCAATTAGGGCCAAACCGCTAATTTAATTGTGATAAAATACTCATATAGACATACTTGAGGTTCTCGGGATAAACATAGGATACTTTTTTTTCTCATATTTGTAATATTTTCGATATATACCAATATATTAAAATACTTATTAATTTGACATGCAATTTATTCTGCCATGTTAATAACAACCGTCGCTAAGCGACCGTTGCTAAGCAACGATTTGCAAAGGATGTTGTTGTTTGAAAACGTCATCCAAAATGAGCTTAACGCATCTCTCTATTGAAAACTGAAAATAATATAAATATATTTAATAAATATTCGTATAGTTCAAACGGGCGTAGCCGCGTTCGGGTCCACTAGTTGTAGTATAAATCTATGTATGAAAAGTCTAAACGTAATGTTTGTATGTTGATAACCAAGTCCAACCAACTCTAATTTTGAACCAATTTATTTATAATTTTAACTATAAAGAAGGAAGAACGTCACGTAAAACGCATTAAAACCCGCCAGAGGGTATAATATATGGGCAGGTTAAAGACTAGGCGAAAGAGGTAACGAGAGGCCACCGTAGCCATAGTTATACTGCCATGCAAATACGAATGGCAAAGGCGATTAAATAGTAGCTAAATAGTTTAAACAACGATGGTGTCATTCCTTTCTAAATGTAAAAAAAAAAAAGTAAAGCTTGTAAAATATCTTTTTTGCCAATAAATAGTATAAATTGTATTAATATTGAAGATACTGCGTTTCAATGGCATGTATGAGTTATTGTTATTACTTTTTATAAACGTTAACTTTTATGACGAGATATTCTAGAATTTATATGATTAAATTAATAAATGTATAATATAAAACAATTCGAAAATAATCTTCACGTGTCTTCGCGCATGCTAACGTTTTACATCTTCCATCCAATTCCTCCAAAAAAAAAATCTCCCCAGAGAGTCATGTTTACAGTTACACATTGTACCACTGTCCCAAGAATTGACTTGGACTTTACCTTCGAACAGATGTGTTCGTGTAAACATTTATTTTTACACGATCACATTTATTTTTTGGGGGCAAATTTTTCGTTAGTAAAGCTTATGGGGTGGGAACTAGACTATTCTGGGGTGGGCACGGCTCTTGTGGCCCCCCTCTTCCTACTTCCATAGATATATATTTAATTTTTCGCTATTTTTACAACTTGAAAAAATTGCATTTTATAAATATACACATAGGTACGTACAGTCTCTATTATAAATATAAAATATTAAAAGTGTGGTAGCAAAGAAGTAAGAAAAATAAATATTATGCTATATTTACAAAATACGTATCAAATAATTAAATTATCACCTACAACAATAGAACACTGTAGGTTCATCTATTTATCTATAAATATATCGAATGTCATATTAGCTCACTTAACATACATTTGACAATGAATCACTAAAATGCGTAACAAATGCTTAAAATATCCGCGTGTACGTAACAGAATTGAAAGAATGATTGATTAAAAGATGTTGATTTTCTTGGCGGCTTCTTTGCAGAAATGCTTTTCGGGACTGTGGTAGCTTTCTGTAGGACTTGAGGAGGAGAGGACTTTTCATTGTATTAAGTAAGTAGGTACTGTGTGCACCACATTTAAATAAAGAATGTATTGATTTTTTTTTTAAATTCCAAACTGAAGAGTACAGAGAGAGGACAGGGAATCGAACCTGCAATCGAGTTGTGTTTGTAGTCAAACGATATATTACATACGTTATACTTAAATATATATTATTTTAGATTATAAAATACGACGAAACTACAAAAATGCCTAAATTAAGAAGAAGCAAAAACCGATACAATAATTATAGGGTTATTTTTTTATTATAAAAAATAGAGTTTTTTATAAATACGTTTTTATTGCTAAACAATTTTGTTTAAAATGTTATTTTATTTTACGTTTTTTTGTCAAATAATTCATTTAGACCAGGTTCTTACAATGAATAGAAAGTCATTAATTCTGACATCTAATATTTATTGTTGTAATAAAATATATTAACGATTATATTATAACTTATTTGAACAAAAAGAAGCAATATTTATAACAGGTTTATGAATAAAATACGTTACAAAGAAGGCCATGGCGAGGCCATTGAAATAAACATTAAATACTTTTCTATTCTTAACAAACTTGAAATTTTCTTTTATAGTAATATTCACGTTATTATTTTTGAGACATTGCCTTTCGAGTGGTGGTCCTCAACGGAGCGTGTGGTCATATTACCAGATCGTAAAAAAGAATAACTCATACCTCCTAGTAGGAATCGAACCCAAAACACTCGCATTGCAGTCATAAGCTGGATTCTTCTGTCTACCCTGCTATATGAGGGATACAGGTGATTTTAAAAATACGATTTATCAATTTTATAAGCAGGATATTTTTTATCATTAACGGATAAGAACGATGTAAACTTGACTATTATATTATAACCTAACGTTACGTAATTTAGTTATTTACATAATATTATTTATGCATAATAATAATAATAAATTATTGGCATATTACTTAACAAATATGTACGCAGTCTAATGAATTTGTTCATTTAAGAGCGTTCTTTAGAAGAATGTACATTGTTTTACAGTTATTTAAGGCCGTCACGTCGCGGCGTGGCAAATTGACAGCGTCTGAATGTAAAACACGATGATTATAGGTTCGATTTGCACTCGACAGAATGGTTATATTTATTTGTAAATTATTTTCATTTCTCCGCTCCGACGGGTGAAGTTTCGAAACTCAACGCGCAATGTCCCAAAAAGGTTCCTTCTATCTACCCTGCACTGCGAGTAAAAGCGGGAACCTATTGTTCTTAAAGCATTATTAGGTATTCATAACAAGTTTGTAGCTGATCTTCTCCAAGAGATGTAGGACACGACAGGTGGATTCACTAGCAGATTTCAGGCTAGCCTGAGTAGGCTGAAGTATTGTGCGCCAGATTTTTGATGCGGCAAATTTGCGGACCGCCGTTTTTGCTATCTTAAAGAATTTTTAAAAAAATCTCCACGACGATGGTACCTTCTTGTTTTACAGATAAAAAAGGATGACTCGTGTCATTTCAATATAGTACTTGGAATGTAATAAAGAAATATTTTCTAACCTATACATATTTACTAACCTATTAATATCATTAATGTGAAAATTTCATAAGGATAGGTGTTTGTTCCACTTTCACGCAAAAAGTACTGAACAGATTTAGATGAAATCTTACACTAATATAGCTTATAGATACATTAGAATACAATTTTCGTTAAGTTTTTTTATAATTTGGCTATAATGTAACAATAAGTTTAAGCAGGTGATGCCGCATTTAGGTCGCTAGTGTTTTTATAATATAAATATGCTTATTTAACTTTTCTAATTCAAGGTGGCGCTAGCAGCGGCTGCGCCAAAACCAAAGATCTTTGAACTGGACCTGTCACCAGAAGACGCTCAGAAGTACATCAGCAACCCGCCTTACTCTGAGCCCAAGCTTGCCGGAAGAACAGCTGTATTGCCTTTGGTTAGTTATACGTGCAAATATTATGTTATCATATATATTGAATATTCATGAAATGATTAGTATAGATGGAATTCTTATTAAAGAACTATTTAATTGTATATACATAAATATAGTCTTACCAGGCCAGTCGTGATGCAGGGGTCCAAGCGTGCGACTGTAAACGCGACAGGTTATGGCTTCGATTTATTATTTAGAATTTAATACTTTTACTTTCTTGTCCTGGTAACAAGGCAAAACGCGGCGTTGAGTTCCGCCTCTCAACACGCAATGCTCTAAGCCTCAAAAGTTCAGCGGAAAGTGGCGAACGAAAATGTCTTAAATCTGGTATAACCCAATATTAATATAAAAATTATAATCTATTATGTTCTATAAATAACTTTTTTTACGCAGGTAAAGTACAATGACCCTAGGTTTCGCACGGCTGATGCCGGTCCCACCCTTGGCCACTACTGGAAGAACGGACATGAGATCGAGAACCCCGATGACTATGTTGAAGAGGTAAATTTAATTAAATAAAAAAATCCGTAAATATCTTTTAATAACAGTTGAATAATAAAATTGAATCCAAGATTTTTATGTGCATAGAGTAAATACATTACACCTATAACATTTACATAATTTAAACGATGACAAGACAATTAAATATAATTCTTAAGTATTATATTTTTCTCATAATTTTCATGATATATATTTGTTTTTCACATATTTAAAGGTATACAATGCAAACCAATTCCATGGTCAAGATGGTCTAGGCGCATACGCATACGGGTACGAGACACCAGAGTCTGCTAAAATTGAGAACAGAATTCGTTCCGGAGATGTCGCCGGATCTTACACCTACAAATCCGGAGATAATGATATTAAGGTATTTTATCTATATCTATATTGATGATATATCTAAAGCTGAAGAATTTGTATGGTTGAACGCGCTAATTCTAATTGGAAAGTTCTTTTGGTATTGGATAGTCCACTTAACGAGGAAGGCTTGGTTACATTATAATAATTGATTCAACGTAATCCATTGCACTTGGAGTCAATGTTACCCCAGACACTGAGAATATGACATACATACGAGGCAAAGATGATGGTAAAAGCTAGTAATCTAAAATTTAAATAGAATTATATACTTTCAATGCAGGTCCGCTACTGGGCAGACAGCCAAGGGTTCCACCAAGAGGACAACATTCCCAAAGTAGAGTTGAAGCCAGTTGAAGAATCAGAGGATGTAAGACAAGCTCGTCTCGCACACGAGAAGGCATGGAAGGAGGCCGCTGAAGCCGCTCGCAAACAACCTGAATTACCGTGAGCTTAAAAAAATCTTTATACCTACTATTTTAGTAACCGTAGTTTAATTCCGCACTTAGCTGGTACTCCTCCTTACCAGAGCGAGGAAAGTTGACTTGTAACTGATAAAATTATTATTTTTATTTTTTTAAATATTTTTCTAAACAAATAGAAATTATTTTTTAAACTAAATATTCTAGTAACGGCTACTGGAGCGGACACCCTGAGCTCGTACCAGCAGCATCCGAACAACAAGCTGCATACGTCGCAGCTCCTAGCGAAGTCAGTCAAGTCATACAAGGGCAACGTGAAGCGAAGGCTTATTATGGTGGTCAAAACTTCCAGGGACAACAGTACCCATCTCCAGCTCCTGAGAGGATTGAGGAACCGGAACCCACTGTGAGTGTAACTTAATTAAATTTTTCTTTATATATTACTAGTGGGCGCGCGCAGCTTCGCTTGCGTATTTAGGAGTGAATTCTAATAACCCATGAAACATGTGTTCAATGAAATATTTTTAAGAGTCTAAATTTCAAATTTTATAAAAATCGGTGGCGATTTAAAGATTTTTCCATACAAACTTTCAACCCCTTATTTGCACCCTTAGGGGGAGAATTCTAGAAAACGATGAAACACGTGTTCAATTAAATACTTTTAAAAATCTAAATTTCAAATTTTATAAAAATCGGTGCCGATTTAATTTTTTTTCCATACAAACTTTCAACCCCTATTTCACCCCTTTAGGGTTAAAATTTTTCAAAATCCCTTCTTAGTGGATGTCCAGATTACGAAAGTAAACATCTGTCCTAATTTCACGTTGCTAGGCACAGCGGATACGGCTGTGCGTGCGTCTTACCTCAGTCAGTGAGGACAAGTCCTTTTATATATATAGATTTATTGATAATTGCATTAATAAACAAAAAATATATAGTTCTATAATACTTTTGGGGAATGTGAGAAAGATGACTTCATTTCGATTGGAAGTAAAAACAACGCTATCTATGTACCTATCTTTTCTATCTTTTTTCAAACATTACTATAGATGCTTTGTATAAAGAAGATATTTATACGTTTCTGATATATAGAATTGTATTTATATGTGTGTTGGTCCCCTATTCCTCCTAAACTGATTTGGTTTAAATTATATGCATATATTTTACTGTATTTTTGGATGGTTCAAAAATACAATTGGACCTGGCAGGTGACGCTGTCGAATTTTACTAAGGCAGCTAAAGTATACTAAATCAAGTAAATCACCCAATTTTATTTTATTATCACCCAATAGGGTGACAATATTTTTCAGGCAGTATAAAAACTGCCACAGTCAGTCCACACTGATATCAGGCTCTACTTAAATTAATTAATGTTAAAAACATAAAACAATGATAAAGTGAAAGTGTATGAAAATATGCCTATGCCTGCTAAAAAAGATAATAACAAAAAATTTAAAATTAAATTTAGGTAGTACGTTTGTAACGTCATATAAAGGTACTTATATCACTTATATTGAAATGTCAGTTCTTGTTAAAATTACCAAGTAGGTATTCTTAAGTATGCTGGTTAAGTTTTATAAAAATAAACACAAGCAAATAGGACCAGTTTCCATAAAAGTTCAAAATAACTTGTTTTTAACAATAGTTTCATTTCTTATTGGAATCACTAATATTTTCGAAATTTTACTGTTTTGTGTCAATTTATACTTTCTAAAAAAGAAATGTATCGATAAATTTTTTTTTATCGATACATTTCTTTTTTCGGAGTAGTGTGATTACTGAGAATATAGACAGAAGAATATTTAAAAACATAAAAATTGAACGTAGCGGGATTTTTTTCACTCTGGTAACAAGGCACTCAACACGCAGTGCCTCTAGAATCCGGTGAAAAGTGGGGAACGGTAATATTTTAATGGGAACAGAGTGTATTAACACTAGGTTCCCAGATTCCCTCAACTTACCGTTGACATAGCGTGTGACTGTAAACGCGACGGTTGTGGGTTGGATTCCCTTTTGGTGAAATGTATTATTTTAATTTCCTCGCACAAGTAATAAGATAAAGCACGGCGTTGGGCATCGCTAATTACAACGCAATGTCTCTAAAATTAGACGGAAACAGCACAAAGACAAAAAAATAAAAACAATACATTGCCCCGAACGAGAGTGGAATTTACAACTATAAAGTTTAATATTATGTTCCTCTGTATGTATGTTTCAATCCAAAAATAATTTTGATATGTTATTTCTAGGGTCCACCACGTGGTTTCTTCTACCAGTTCGACTACCCTGTATCCAGCATTGTACTCAAGAGTGAACTTAAAAACTAAAGTAATCTAAGCCTTATTAGTTTAAGTGACATTTAGATGTATTTCCTAAAGAAATACTTAATAATTGTGATGGAAGTAAATATTCCCCTACTTTTTAGATATTATCTTAATTAGAAAGTTATTGACGCTCTCGCTAGCGAGTGTAGTAACTCTACTAAGATAACATTTAGAGGTATTGTGATGGAAGAAAAGTTGCCCTACTCTTTGATACGTTTATCTTAAATAGAAAGTTTATTACGTTCTCGCTAGCGAGTGTAGTAAACGCGTCTTACCGAGTTTCCTTATTGGAGTATCGATTTCTAACCGACATTATGAACCGTTGCCATTTTAGTTAAGTAGCTTAAGTTGCCTATTTGTAGTCTTCTTTCAATGAATTCAGTACAAAAATGTACCACGGAATTCTGTTCAAAATATAAACTTTGAATAATTAGCCTTGGTATGTTTTTTGATATGTGCTACAGAAGTGGACTGGTGTTTAAAAGTGTAACTTATGACAGCCACATTCAGAGACTTTAATTAAAGTTAAATTAAGTAAATATAATCATATATAATATACATTTGAGAGACATTTGAGATAGTGATTTCTTTTTTATTTTGTATTTAAGATTTTGTTTATTGCAAAATTTAGTAGATGAATCAAATTTTTTAATAGTTAAACTCTTGAACCCAGTCTAGTCCACTAGTGAAACAGGAATAATAAATGAAAATGAAAAGTATTTTTTTGTAAAAAATTGTATGTAATAAATAAATTCAAATAAAATTGTGTTTTGATTTCTAACACTCTACCTTTCTTCATTTTCTTTTTCCACATCTACCAGATTGCCTATACTTTACTGCTAGTCAGCTTATTTATATCCCGAAAATTATGTTTTAGTGACATAATTTATCTAGTAAAGTTATTTAATATAACAATTAACAAAAACCTAACATTTGCTTTCATTGAATACTTATAGTTTACACCTGCATAGGAATAATTGGCCTTGTAATATCTCCTAATGGCATCATAACGATCGGTCTTAGAATACTTTGCCTTTTGTTCATTTGAATATTGCTTATCACTGTCCTCAAATTAGCCGGCATAGTCGCTTCAGTTGGTGGCCTTTTAAAGGGTCCAGGTAATCTTTGACCAATAATGGATATAATCCCTGATATTCCACTAGCAATACCATCATATGCCCACGATATAGTATCTGGGACGTTTATTTCTATAGGTAAAAATGGGATTGATGATATAAAGTCGCCGATTGAAAATCTTCCGCTTGGTAAAACCAAAATTGCTTTTTGGTCTTCAAGAACTGGCTGAGGTTCTGCTTCAATAACAACGGAGTCCATATCACCTTTTGATTTCTGTGGATCATTCGATTTTAATTTGTTTTCTGAGCCATTGTCTATTTTGTCGATGCCGCTGTTTACTATAGTTTGGTCGTCGGGTAAAAATATTAACATAGGTTGTTGATTATTCCTGTAAAGTAGACATATATTTTTTAATATTTTTTTATTTAACAGAGACAGGGATAATAAATTACTCTGAGGCCATTGTGATGTAGTAGAATAACGACAGAGTTTAAGCACAATGGTTATGGGTTCAATCCTCACTCAGAGCCATGGACTATATTAAAAATATTTTCAGTTCGCTGCTCTAGTGAAGAAAGCGCGGCTTTACAGCGGAACGTGAATAACGGAGTGAATTAACACTAGTCCTTGCCTAATTATTAAAAAAATCCACATTAGCCATGATTTAAGATATTGTGTGTTTCATCGGTCATCTATTACTGTGATGCCTTGAAGCAAAAGGAAAAAGCACAAGAGTGGAAAAGTAAAATAATTCGTTCCCCCAAGTGGGAAACAGACCGTCGCGCTTACGGTTAGAGTAAATTAAGTGTTAAACTTAATTCTATCTGCGGATTTTATTGAACGATATATAAGTAACTGTATTATAGTATTCAATATAGTCCCACTCGAAATTATTAATATTTTATAAAATAAAATACCAGAGTATCCACCTAACATACAAAACAAAGTGATTTATCACTATCATACAAAACAGTAAAAGGTATAAGATGTATAAAAAGAAATATTTATATAAACTTACATTGCCATAGATGCGAGAGGGTTAAATTGCATAGATTGTATTCCTAAAATTTGTTGCAAAATCTGTTGAGGCATTAACATGCTTTGGTACGGATTGAATAGCTGCAACTGTAAAGGTGCAGAAACCACGTAATGCACTTGCACACACAACACTATTAAAATTGCTATATTCATTTTAAAATTATTTTAAATTTCACGAATATATGGAAAAAACTATAATAAGCACGTTTTCAATTGACTACAATAGTTGCGTTTTTATCACTCAAGTCGTTAGTCCTTACGTTTTAAATTTTGTGTTAATTTATTTTAAATCGATTTTCCAATCAATGTGTTTGTCTTGAAGGCAGGAAGAGTACTCATATTGTCGAGTGTGCAGCATTGTCATTATTATGCACGGATGTCACTACTGGCCTAGTGACAGGACATGTGACCTTGCTTATGTAGGTACTTACTTTCTTTTTTAGGGTTCCCATTTCGAATGATAATTACTGAATAAAAATAAGTTGTAATAAGAAATGGAAATATAAATTTAAATAAATATTTCATTTTCTCGAGTGGGTTCGAACCCATAACCAGTTCACATTGATAACAATTTTGAATGATACAACTTTTGATTTGATATAAGTTTTCTGGATGTATGTGGACAACCATATAAACATACATACACTTACAAAATTCTATACACGTTCATGGAAAAAAGATTAGGCCAACAATATCACATAGGTACTTGTCAAAATCAAAACCTCCTTTTTATGATATCGGTTATAAATAATATTATTAACATTACAAATTAATCCTCTCAGAAACTTTTTCAAGCCAATAAAGAGACATTTGTACAGCGGAACCCACGTAATTTGTTTAACCAACCCAACGCAACGAAAATTAGTTGAATGTAAATGTTCTACTCAATGAGTATTATGTTGCTGACCACCAAATATAATCTTAAAACGTAAATCAGTATCTATGTTAATTAGTAATGAAGTATGAACTAATCTAGGCTATTAGGCTAAGGTTTCTAACAATGGAAATTATGTGGGGCGTGCGTATATTACATACTATATTAGTTTGAAATTTATATTTATTATGCCATTAAATATTAGCTTCACTGACCTACTGCTAAGATAAAGTGGTCTTTTCTATCGAGTTTCGAAGCAGTGCGTGTTGAGATTCTACCGTATGTCTACCGGAGCGGGAGAATGAAAAGTAATTTAAATATGATCATTTCCCTATGTGGGGATCAATCCGTTCGCTTTTATAGTCAAACGTTTTCTCTGCGCCACAAGTCTCGTTACAACATAAGAGAAGTAATTATTAAACGACTTCTTTTTTCGATGAGGCCTCCTCCTTTTCAAACCTCTAGACTAATATTCTGTAACTATATTTTTTTATATTTGTCATTTGTGGACCGATTTTGACCGACAAGAATACAAAAAACGTTATGAACAAAATAAAATACATTTAATACATAAACTACATTTCTAGAAAATCTTAATATTTAGTACTATTTTGGGCAATCTTGCAATGAAGCAACGTGGGTTGTTGCTATTATTAAGTTATAGGCGCTTGAATCAATGTATAGTGATATTCTTTATTTTTTTATAACATTATTATATTTTGGTAATAAGTGTCGAAAGAGTATCATTGACACTAGAGGATGCTCACGGCATGTGGATCCCCCGGAGGACTAAAGAATGTCTAAAGAGGTATGCCGAGGCCGTAGCGTTTGGGGATTCATTTTCTTTGATTTCTCTGCTTAGGATAAAGTGTGAAGCAAAAAAATAGTTGAAAAGAATCAACCATCACAGAATATAGTAGTAGGTTCAAATCTCTTTCAATTGCAAGTTTTACTAAACAGTTATATATATGTAGCCTTAGGGCCCAGTAATTACCGTGGTTGCCGGCCGTTATGGCATGTGATTACAACATGATGGCGTATTCAATGTCTACATGGGGAATGGTAAAAAAGCGAGACCACTCCTCTACACACAATGAGTCCAATTCGGTTGGACAATGGGCAACGGAGTGTCTTAGCACTAGGCCCCTTATATCTATCTTGATAGTGTTTCTAAAATGCGATTTTAATAATATATGGATGAAAACGGCATCTCATTATATATTCAGCATGTAAGTGTCTAACTGATAATGAACTGCACAGTCGTGGTGGTGTCGGTGTGGTTTCCACCCAATGGTTGTCCGTTTGGTGGTTGTGAGTCAAAGCGCGTTGTTGGGTTCCGCCACTTAACAGCACCTAATTGTTTATAAATTGGATGATGAAGTGTTACTAAGTACGCTCTTCCTATTCTGCTTAATTAAATAAAATAATGACGGTATAATATTTTTTTTATATTCTGCTTAAAATTGTTAACATTATAATAAAAAATAGTTCATATTATTGTATTTTAAATATTATTGCAATTTTAATTTCTTTTAAAAAAACGCAAGATAATTTCCACTCTTGGCCATAATAAGTATAACTCCATACATATGTACCATGGGCACGTAGCCTGTGATTATGCTCACTACTAGTTGGCAACTAGTTTCCGTTAAGGTATTCCCGTTACACGACGTACCCAGGAAGTTAACTTATATTAACTTAACTTGATTTAACTGACATCGGTTGATGTTTATATATTTATTTTCTTGGCGTATTAATTATATGTAGTTATATAATTGATGTTTTGAAAATATTTTTTCGGAAATTGAGAATTGTGTGGCTAAAGTGTGAAAGTGAAAGAGGCCGTCATGGCGCAGGGGCATGAACGTGCGACTGTAAATGTGACGGTTGTGGGTTCGATTTCCACTCGGAGGAATAAAATATTTAATATTTTAATTTTTTCGAAGGTTTCTAACGAGGTAAAGTTCGGGATTGAGTTCCGCCACGCAACAATTTGGCGGAAAGTGGGGAACGGTAATGTCTTAAAGAGAACGGAGTGTATCATTAGGTTCCTAGGTTCCCTCTCCCTATTCTGTTATATGTGTGAAACAGCGTGAAGGCGAAAAAAAATTATGGTGAAAGATTAAAAATTTTGATCTTTTAGTAAATAACTATGTCGTGACGCAGTGGAACATCGTTTTTTTGTAAAGAAGATCGAGGTTTAAAATTACATTTAGGAGAATGAGTGATTAAAAAATATTAGAGAATCGCGGCTTCGAATTGCCTACCCTGCCGTAAGGTCGCAGTAATTCACAATTTAAAAATTATGTTTTTTAAATTGTTTCCTTTTCGAAGGATGTATTATTAAGGACGCACAAGGTCAAGCATATTATTAATTTCCGGTTGTGATCTATAACTTTTTACTTTCACTCATATTTTGAATTTAATTTGTAAATATTTTTAAATACGATGATTGGCGTTTTTACATGACATTTTAGTAGCAATAAATGTTATTTTATTAGATTAATAAAGCTTGGTTTGGTATAAAATTAATATTATATAAAAAATTTTTATATAAAATGATATCTATTTTTTACTTTTACTCGACTTCCGCATTTAGCAAGTTTGTTAAAGAAGTTTTTAATTTTCCCAACATACTTTTCCACATTGTACTCATAGTGGAAAAACTCACAAGTTCTTTATAATTTCAATGATTATACTGCATTACAAAAAAAGAAGATATTTACGTTAAAAATACATAAAAATAAAAGTGAATAAATAATAATAAATACAAAAAAAAATATTTATTATACTCGACATTATGGCAAGAATAAATAAATTCTATCAAAATAATATACACAGTAAATGCAAAATTATGAAATATCACCATTTATCACCTAAAGTTCGTGAACGTTCAATTGATTTTGTTAGGTTGCCCGTCGTCTACCACCACGTCGATCTCCACCTCGTAGGTGCCAGGCTTGGTGCGGGAAGGTCTCAGCACTACACCAGGCATTTTAGACTCTTGGACACCATCCACTTCATTTTCTGAAGTATCAACATTAGTTATCTTTATCTTATCATCTTCAGATACTGCTTCTGGCGGCAATCGTACAGACATCATCCCTTGGACCCTCTGAACTATATACTCTAAGAGAGGTCCAAACCTTGATACCCCATCAGTGGCCAATATAGTTCGGTCTGGTGTTCCCGATTGTGGTTTAAGCACGAACATGTTAAAATTGAGGGTTCTTCTTACTGGTTTAGGGCTCACCTGGACTAAGCAGGCTATAGCCATTAGGACAACTAGGATTCGACACATCCTTGAACTAACGTCTGAGTTCTCCGGAATAAGAGTTCACACTGCGCTCTGTGCGTTTTTGCCGCGCATCTAAACTAAGATAACGGGTCTTAAGCAAAAAGATCATAACCACCTCTCGGTACGTAATTGCAGCGGTCTCAACACCTTTCGTTTGGAAAGCCATCATTTAAGTGAGTTATTATCGAATCCCAATTTAGTTTGATACCTTGCAGTCTGGTGTATTACACGTTTAAGAGTACACGAAAGATTTTACAATGTATTTGGAGGATCTAATCTGGCTGGTTACTTTATTTAGAGCCAATAAAAGCTATTCACTTGGTTTCTTTAGATGTTTTACAGAAAAAGCTCTTTTGTAGTTCAGTTAAAGCTCATAATTGAAAGTTAAATTTACATTCGAAGTTATATTTACAGCTATCAATCAGCGTGATTGATGTTGGCGTAATGATGCAGTATGAAGGTCAGTGCAGGTTTAAAAACAAAATGCGGTTACTGGGATTTCGCATTGTTTACTAATTGGAGGTGAATGGCGGAGAGTGTACTATTGACGATAATTTTACAAATTGTTTTTGTGTGAAGAAAGTTGTTAAATTACATGTAAATTTTGTGATTATTAAAGAGATAGTTTTAATTGTTAAGAAATAATTTGTTGGATTTTTTGAATAAAGTGAAATTTGGTTTATATTGTTCGTTATTGATATGTTCTAGGGTTAATGTAACGTTCTCTATGTTTGATATATAACACATTTCTCTACTTTCCAGTAATTTATTTCTGTATCCCGCGTGTAGCAGGGTAGGCCGAGAGAGCCTAGTGTTAAGGCACTTCGCTTCTCACTTTCTGCCGAATTCTGGAGGCATTGAGTGTAGAATGGCGGACCGCGACTGACTACCGCAACACCAACGCGAAGAAATTAAAATATTAAATATTTCATTTCCTTGAGCGGATTTTTATGTTTTACAAATAAAAAAATATAGATTTATTTGCAATTTTTTTACTATTTTATTATAGTATAGATACATAGTACTATTATAGACTAAGGAAAAAAGTTAAGCAGCTTTCCTTAAACACTTAAAACTTAGAAACTATAAACTATGTTGAATTTCATTACCCATCCCAGGAAAGGCGCCCGTTACTTACCATTTACGAAGCGATAGCTGAGGCGAGTTTAACAGTAAAATATATATATATGGTATAGGATCACTGGAAATACTTATTTCTTTGCAGTTGTGTATGAACGTTTATATTTATTTTGAATGCTTTATTATGAAAATGTATTCTTTATATTAAAAAAAAACTCTTTCATCACTGAGTGACTTACCAGAAAAACGGAAAATAATTAATCCCGTAGATCTAGTGGAAATTGAACCCACTATCCACAGAATTCTTGAGGCATTGCGCCTGTGCTGAGCTTTGTCTTGTTACCAGAACGAAAAAATAAAAATATTAAATATATTACTCCACCGAGTGGAAATCGAACTCACACTTGTCGCGTTCTGCGACGGCCTCTGCATTCTCATAATATTTATTTATTCTGTTCTTATAAATTTCATAACTTAACAGAACTAAGCATTTTATATAGCTACACACTATTTGCAATGCAATAAAGCAATGTGCTACCTGTCAATAACTATGTATTAATTTGATGTAGGTATAGTACAAAAGAGATATAGAGCGATAGGGCCTCGGCGGCTTTCTCTAAAATCTAGGTCGTAACGGGCACCTAGCATTTGCGTTTACCTAAATAGTATTAATATTTAATAGGAATTTTATGTTGCCTTTGGAAAGTTTTATTATACTAACTCTTTCTTTATATCTTCCCTCTGGTAACACGACAAACCGCAGAGTTGAGCCACTTAACTCACAATGTCTCGGAAAATCGACGGAAAATGGAGAACGGAGTGTTTTAACACATGGGTCCTTGATTGCCGAATACACCGTGAAGCTAAAAAAATAACAAAGCACTGACGAAACATTATTGGACTTAGAAAGTTGAAATTTGGAATTTATATAAAATGCTACTTAAAGAGCTAGTGTAGTCTGAAATGAAATTCAAATAATTTTATTTACATTTATTTATTACTTATAAAACACAACAGTCAGGTACGATAATATAATACAAGCTGTATTCACATTATTTTTTTACAATTAAAAATCGTAATAATATTAAATATATCATTCATTTAGCAAATTCATATAAGTAATTCGAGTAAATTATAGAAGGAAGAATTATAGGAAGAAAGCTTTTTTATTTTTGTATTCAAGCTTTTCGTTGTGATTGTGAAGGGCGTACATTTTGAGTTTGTTCTTTGGTTTCTAAAGTCACTTGTCTCGCGCTCTGTGGTTCTGCGCTAGATTGATCTGTAAATAATAATTAATTTTTAAGAGGCAATTATGGCACAGCGGCACACCGTCTATCGGTTGTGGGTTCGATTCTCACTCGGGGAATGTTTTTTTTTATTTTGCCTCCCTCTGGTAACATAATGAATCGAGACATTGTGTTCCGCCACTCAACACGAAATGTCTCGAACATTGACCAAGGAATGAATGTCTTAACATTAAGTCATTTTAGACATGTGTACACAGTAATAGCAATCCTATAGGACAAAGTGTAAAGCTAAAAAAAGACTTTTAAAAAGCCAATTTTTTTACTTATATTGTTCGTAATTTTAGTTTGGACGGGAATCGAACCTGTCACTATCACGTATAGAGGCAGCATATATCTTATAAGCGTCACGATATCTTCGTAATTTTGAATATTCGATGATACAGTATATTTACACTGCAATTTTATGTATTTTCATAAAAAATACGTATTACTTTCTAAAATTTCTTCTAAAAATCTTTTAGTAAAAGTTGTACAAAAAGTTTGGGAATCCTAAAGTTTTTATATAACTAAGTAAAAGTTTTTAGATAGCTAAGTAAGTTCAATATAATATGATAATGATTGTTGATGCAAATTTCTTTACTATTTTATTTTAGCTTATAATAATCACTAAGTGTAATGCTGTTGAGGAAGGCGTCGCAGTGAGACAGTATGTGAGCACGTTGTTTGTGGTCGTCTCGTTCAGGCGAATTAATTATTTAAATTTTTCCTCTCTGACATGACAAGCATCGGCGCTTAACACTACGCTCTACATGTCTAATCTACTATAAGTGAGATATACATAAATTTGTCACTGAATGATGGGTAGAGCTTAAAACTGTGCTTTGTCATGTTTATAATGATAAAGTATTTTATTGTCAACAAAATATGTGGTTTCCACCAAATTAATTAATCTAATTATTCTTCATAATCCAATTTTTTTTTAATATTATGTATATATTTTTGAACACGTTTTATGTATGTATGTATATATGTGTAAGTATATATTGTTTTTCAATATTTGTATGTATGTATGTGTAAAGTATATAAACATTAAACACATTTTATGTAAGTTTATTTTATATTATTGACTTAGTTTATTATATATTAATTATATTTCATAAAATTTGCACTGAGACGTTGTCCCCTTTCTCCTCATTACAATTTATCCGTAATGTTTCAAAGGTTGTCTGGTGGAGATTAAGACCGCCTTTGCATACGTGTTTTTCTTTCAATTTTATTTGTGTTGTTCTTTCTATATATTTCTTTTATGTGTGCAATAAAGTATATTCTATTCTATTCTATTCTATTCTAATTTAATCAATCAGCTTCACGCTGTATCCCGCACACAGCAGGGTACGCAGAGGGAACCTAGTGTTAAGACACGGGAGGCATTGTGTGCTGAGTGGCGACACCAAATCATTAAAATAAGAATAAAAAATGCAACAATCAGGAGGAACTATACTTACTATTGTTTTGCTTGGCTTCAGTAGCGGGTCGAGATTGTTGCGCTTGGAGAGACACAAGTTGGGTCAAACGAAGGGCCTCTTGCGGAGCATTAACTTGCTCCCTTTGAAGTGGCCTGAAATGAAACGTAAATGAAACGTACCTGAACTATTATTAACATATTTAGTAATTATGTAATTCCTTTTTTTATATAAACCTTAAAACCTTTTATGATTATTTAAAAGTTAACTGCTAGTCAGCGTCACTCTGTATCCCGCACAGGGTAGGCAGAGGGAATCTAGTGTTAAGGCACTCTGTTCTCCATTACAATGCAGGAATAACCGTAAAGATATTTTTTATAATTATTCTTAGATGTACGATAAATATAAACTTACTGATAGGCCACAGGCTCTTGATATATTAAATTATAAGGATTATTTGCAGGCCCAATCAAGTAGTTAGGACTTCCTTGAGCTCCAGCTGGTCGGTAGCCAAGAACAGGAGATACTTGTCCAGATGGCCCCAAGAGTATAGGATTTTGGTAACCTAAAAAATGTAAAGTCAATAAATATATTTATTATAGACAAAAGTAACAGGAGTGTTCCAAAATAATAAAATTATTTTACACTATTAATTAATAATACTTTAATTGTTTTCAAAAAAGTAGAACTGCCTTCTGAGCTTGTACGCTTTCTTACTTCATTTGATGACGTAAAAGTGCTTTAAGAACTTTATTTGAATTTAAATCCATATATTCAACGCTCGAAATGCCATTAACTAAGAACCGAACCGAAACGAAAAAATCTACTTTAATAACTAAAACCATGTTGGTTTAAAAAAATATATTATTTTAATATTATAAAACTAATTATTAGGTTAAAAATTTTTGAAGGAAAGGCAAAAATCACAATATTTTGCTTTTAATATTAAAGAATCAGGAATACATTTATCTTTTTCTCACCAGGATAAGTATTTCCTGTATTAGGTTGAGGAGCAGCAGCCACTACGTAGACGGGTTGGTATCCACCTACTGTTCCTGGTCTGAAAAATATATGTATAATTTTATTTATAATTTCTTAGGAGCAAATACATTGATTTACGTGTTTGCTTTTGTTAAACGTGACAAGTTTAGTTAGTTTATATGAATGAGATTGTCTATGTTTAAATTTTAAAAGTTCTTTCACTATCTAATATAAAAAACGGTAATACTAAAAAAAACACTACAAATAATATAAAAAGAAGTATTTCCCTCATAAAGCTTAGCCAGAGAGAATCTTCAATTTTGACTCAAAATCGTTTTAGATCTTGCTACCAGAGCAAGGAAATAAAAATAGAACTCACAACAGTCGCGTATACAATCAGATCCTGTGCTGCTACGCCACGACGACTTCTTATTAATAATGTAAAAAAATAATATAAGAAAAAAGCTTTATGTAATAACAAAGCATTAGAAAAAAGAATTACCTATACCCGGGTACTGGCATGTGAACAATGAACACTCTCTGTCCAGGTATTAATCCTGGTATGTTTGGGGCGACGGGATTCTGAAATAAAGAGGATTTTAGAACTTTTAGCATTTTCACGAAATAAATGTGACGAGGCGGTTTCTGCAAATATATTCGATCAAAAAAAATTGAATCTGTGTAACATATTTTATTTTTTAAAATTTATTTTTTAAAAGATTTTTATTTTATTTTTTAAAAGACTTTTAGAAAGTGGGGTCTCTATTCCATATCGGCATCTATCCCGGTTTTACCCTAAGGACATTTCATATTGAGTAACTTACATAAAGTTTATATGTTTTTTACTGTTAAATGCTATACCTGTTGTGGTGGCTGCTGGGGTTGCTGGGCTCCCGGTATTAGTTCTACTTCGCTATCAGGATCTAGGATTTCAAGACGCGCAGGTGCACTGTTTGCCGATGACTTGGTGTTTGCTGAAACGTTATATTTAGTTTATTCTATGTTCCAAATAAACAATTTTTGTGAAAAGAAAATACTTCACACTGGATTAAAAAGTATCACAAGATTTGAAAGATTCTATTTTAGTTGGCGCCCACGTGAGGATGAGATCTCGAGGTCCTATAGTAAAGACGTAACTGTGTGACAGTTTTCAATGTATCGGTGTTTATCGGGCATAACTATAGTACAAAAATCTTCCGTTAAAATACATACAAAATACGTGTTGGAATGGAACCTTCAAACATTGTATTGAATCAATTTCATTACTAAAGAAATCTTAGGAAATAAATCGAAAGATACCTTGTCTCTGTTCCTGCTGATAGTAATTTGCTACGTGTGGACCATCTAGATAATAGTCCAGTCTGAAATTAAACAATAAAAATATACATTCATTAAAAAAGTATAATTTTATTTATACAATATTTCCTATTAAAGAAATTTTTCTATGAGAGTTGTTAATTTCTCTTTAAATATTGCATTGCAAGATTTTTTTCATGTATGGAGCCGTCGTCGTGGCGTAGCTAGGGGCACAATTGCGCGACGTGACTGTTTTAGGTTTGATTCCCACTCGGGGGAATGAAATATTTAATATTTTCATCTTCTCGGTCTGGTAACGAGGCAAAGCGCCACGAGAATTCGGCGGAAAATGGGGAACTTTAGTGTTTTAATGGGACCGAAACATAACACTAGGTTACCTCTGCCTGCCTTCTACGTGCAAGGTACAGAGTGAAGCTAAAAAAAATACGTATATCATTTAACTTACGGATTGATTTGTTGTCCTTGATCAGGATACAGTCTTGAGGGTGGTGCAGCAAACACCCCGTATAAGGCAGCAAGGAAATACTGAAAATAAATTAAATTTATTACGGACATAATTATTATGCATAGATGAAGCGCTAGCAACTAAATATGTTAACATTTTTTATGTCTGTTTTGTCTTACAGTTTTTTTAACATATAAAATTACTTTTACACTATAATGAAACAATAGACTACTGTTTTATTATACATAGATTTTCATATATATATCACATATTCATATTCAGATACATGGAAATCAAGAGTTAATACACTCCGTTCTCCATTTTTAGTCAGCAACCGAGACACTCGATGTGTTAAGTGGCGGAACTTAACACTGCGCTTTGTCTTGCCAGAGCGAGGAATTGATAATACGGCTCTAATTACTCATTGTTTACGAAGGTACTAATTATTATCTCATTGAAATATTTAATTAATATAGCCCGCTAGTCCCAAAAGGTTTGACGTTTAGCATTCATGTAACGCCAATATCCTTCATATAGGAGGTTACCGGAAAACAATTAAGAATGTACTTGTTGCGAATTTTGATCTGTATATCTCTATATTTGATATTTGTAACTTGGACTGCAAATTTGAAGGTCTTGTAGACAGTATATCGTCGTTTTAGCGTAACTCATTAATTTGTATCTAAAATCTATATATATAAAAGGACTTGTCCTCACTGACTGAGGTAAGACGCACGCACAGCCGTAACCGCTGATGGTAGAAACGTGGAATTTGGACAGATGTTTACTTTAGTATTCTGGACATCCACTAAGAAGGGATTTTGAAAAATTTTTACCCTAAAGGGGTGAAATAGGGGTTGACAGTTTGTATGGAATTTTTTTTAAATCGTCACCGATTTTTATAAAATTTGAAATTCAGACTCTTAAAAATATATCATTAAACATGGGTTTCGTGGTTTATTATAATTCACCCCTAAATAAGCAAGTGAAGCTGCGCGCGTCCGCTAGTTATATCATAAACGTGAAAACTTCGTCCTATAAGAATTCAGTTAATTTCTTTGAATTTATTGTAAATATTACCCTTTATTGAATTTGAAGTCATACCCATAAATGACAGTAGGCGTTAGTTAGCAAAACACCTGTTTCCTACAATACAGTGTTACATAAATAATTTCTTGAACAGCTAAAATGTATGCAACGGTGGGTTTCCTTACGTTTGTTAGATCATGAGCATGATGACAATTGAATGACTAATTATGTCATAATAGGATTACTTTGTGCAAAATGTAAAGGTGTAAATCAATATTTGTATTTTAATTTATTTAAAATTCTAAAACACACTTTTTTTTTGAAGTTAAAGTTTTTGCTTTGCTGAAGAAATTTTTGCTGAAGTTATTTCAATTCTGGATTCCAGATGATAAGTTACTTCTTTGCTTAGAATATACTTGAGGTGTAGGAATTGCTGCTTTTCGCGGAACTCTTAATCCCGCGAGAATTCCGGAATTAAAATGAGCCTATGTATTGTTCCAAGACCGCTGTGCTCCAGTGAAAGTCTCATAAAATTCGGCTCAGCCTGAGATTAGTCCGGGCAGACAGACAGACATAATTTAATTTAATTTCGAACAAAATATTTATATAATAATTAAATTGTCCTTATATGCATAGCGACAGCCATAGGCATATTGACATTGACGTGCCTCCGTCAATAACGAACGTATAAAGAATCGATTAACAAGCAATTAATTATATTTATGTAATTGTTATTTATAAATGTGACGAAAATTGTTGTTTGACTGACAGCGTTTGACTGTAAACGTGACAGTTGTTGATTAATTTCTCTCTCTGGTATTCAATTTTCTAAATTTTCTCTCTCTGGTCAGAAAACATAGCGCCGCGCTTTGTTTTCTGACCAGTTCCGCTACTTAATATGTAATGTTTTAGTATGCTTTTTAAACATAGTTATTATAATAATATGAAATAAATAAGAACCATTTTTTTTCTTTTCCTGCACAATTATAATGAACATAAAAAAACAACGTGTTAAGACACTCCGTGCTTTACTTTTCGTCAGAGACATTGCACGTTCAGTTTAACTTAACGCCGCGTTTTGAAGCGGAGAAATTACATTAATTAACACATAGTAATTTCCCCGATGTGCATCGAACCTATATCTATAAAATGAATCCCGAAGTGCACTCAAAGTCAACATAAATAAATAGTATAAAATTAATATAATAAAACCCTTTGTTTTCACACATTATTCATCTTCGACAATGGTGCGGAAGGAAAACTTGTTTGTTAATCATCACATTCTTTTTGTTCATATTGCTTCCTTTTTTATTTTTACTGGTCATTGTAGTTGCTAGAAGCACCGTGACTTTAGTTTTCTTCAATTTAAATATTATTAAGTAAATATTCCTATTTGATAGCTTTATTTGTGGTTAAAATGGTTTTAGTATTTAATCTAAAAAAATATTTAGTAAATTATTTTTGTTATATACAAATAACATGGTCATGACGCAAGACGCAAACAAACTCTAACTAGCCATAGCTTCATCGTTTACTTATAGAAAAAAAGCCCCTTTATTATGTGAGAACTACTGTTAGAAACATCCGACCATCCATGAGATGTTAGGAACAGTACTTTTGTGTCGCTGGTTAAAGAGATATAAGTCGAAAATATGTATTTTTTTGAAAATTAGAGAAGTAGGTGGGAATATTAAACATTGAAATATAAAAAATATCTGTCTTTCTTCTTAAACTATTACTTTTTTGGTGAATGTAAGTTTTATTTTTAAACTTCAGTTTCTCGACATTTTTAGTCATTAATATATTATTGTGAAATTTGTGTCTCTACCCACTAGAACTATAGAACTATAGTTTTAGTACAAACTATAGGCGGAAAGTTGGGAACGGAGTGTCTTAACACTAGGTTCCTTCTGCCTACCCTGCTGTGTGCGGGATACGGCGTGAAGCTGTTTTATTTATTTTTTATATATTTAGTTAGTGTCGTTTCTTTTACTTCGGTGTGCAAATCAATTTTTAAGGACTGGTAAATATGTTCCTAAGTAAAAAAAAAAAAATTATAGTTTTTTTAACAATTTTCTTTAAAATTGTTCTTATATCATTTTTCTAGAGGAAAATAATATCTGAAGGAACATCTTCTAACAAAATACATATGTATGTACGGTGTGTTGCAACCTTCGCCCACTTGCGTGCCAGTGCCTCGTAAATATGTGACATAATAGTGGTTTGGTACCGCGAATAAAGATTGATATATATGAAATAAGGTTGGATGCAGACCGAGCGCAGAAGATAGTCCTAAAGATATAAAATTAAAGCTTTAATAAATTAAAAGAAATTAAAATTCATTTCATATTAAATAGATAAAAAAATATACTATTTTACCTTAATCTATTCTGTTTCAATCGCTGATAACTGTAGTTTATTTTTCAGACGCCAATTATTTTATTATGAAGTTTTATAAAATTTAGTATCAATCTACATTTACATAACACTACTCTATTACCCACGACTCAACTTAGAAGTATCGCTGGTGAAATTTTAATATATGCAGAAGAGACCTTTTAACTACTAGAAGTTTACCATAAAATTTATTAAAATGGGCCAAAAATTAATAACGGGGATCATAATTATATGTAATTTAAACAAAAAAAAATACATATTTTTTTCACTATGAAATTTCACGTAAAGAATTTTAAAAGAAACAAAAGTGTAACGGTTTTGCTATTTAAGGATTCTTTGACCTCAACCGGCATATCGCGAGACAAAGGCTTGCGACATAAAGCCGGCCATTCAACCTGAACATGAATCTTAGAAAATAATAATAATATAAAAGTATTATGAAATTTTAAATTTACGGTATTGTGTTATAAGAAATAGTAAAAAAAATCTAAAAAAACGTAAGTCTAAACGCGTTCCTTTTTTAAATGCCTGTTTAAGTTTGTTGTGTTTAAGTGGGTCAAGAATTGGCAGATCAATACGGAGATGGCGAGACGAGCTGGACCAACTGGACTACAAGCCTGACTGGTGCTCAATAGCGCGAAATAGACCAGAGTGGAAGAAGTGGAGGGAGGCCTTTGTCCAACAATGGGACAGTACAGGCTAGGGGAAACTCATTTTCTTGAATTATATTACTTACGCTGCGAAAGTGACTAGTTAAAAGCATGTTAATAAACCATTTTGTTCTCCACTTTTTTTTTTCGTTGTTTCTTTCAGCAAATATTTTTTTAAGCAAATATATACTATGATGGTGGTTGTAGATGAATAATTCTTGTGGAAGAATTTATATTATCTTGGCTTAGCTAGCTGCTCATTTTTCTCGCTGTAATCGTTAAAAAAACTCGTTGAAAGACAACGATATATTTTTTTGTATGTATTATATACTTCTATATAAAAGTTTGTGTCAGTGCATTGGGATAACATCTGACTGTTAAAGCGAAGCGGATTCCATCCTCACTCAGGAAAATTATTATATACAAAGAACGCCGTTAAATTCCGCCACTCAACACCTAATTTCTCGAATATTGGAACAAAAGTGTTGAATGTATTATTATCTTAACACCAGGTTGCCTCTGCCTATCTTGCTAAAAGGGAAAAAACGTGAATCAATCACTAGCTAGCTAACTATTTTCTAAATTTCCAAACACCGTTAAATACACGCCTTCCGTACCTATTTCCAAGTCGCAATATATAAGTATAAAGATTTCGTAGTAACAAGACTGTAATTATAATTGCGTAAGGGGTGGGACAGTGTGTAATACGGTGAATGCAAGTGAAGGAACACTTTGTCACGGTATTGTTCTCTTGCGTAAATGTGAGAAGCGTATGATAATAAAGCCTTTTAAGGTCTTATATTTCCGGAAAAATTACAGCGGATAAGTAACTACTTGTGGATTCAAATAATTCCTTACTCGGGGACATGATTGTTTTTAAGCGATTTTTATTTCTTCGTTCTGGCAACGTATTACCACGCAAAACGTAATGTCTCGAAAATATTGAGAACTGGGTGAACGATGGAAGGAGTATCTTAGCACTTGGTTCTCTCTCCATACCCTGTTATACACGGAGTGATTAAACTCTAGGTAGGTAAACTTTATGTGGGAAGTCAATAAATATAGATACAATAAATAAGTATAAATATCGTCATTTCTTCAATACAAATTTCGTAATAGATGACCATTTGAAATCGTCTGACGAAGCATAAGAATTAATATTCGGGGCGTACTGTGGCCTTAAGTAAATGTAACGTTAGAAAAGGGTCTGTCTCAGATGATTTTGTAATGAAAAAAAAAATACAACCGGATTAAGAACACCTTCCTTTTTGAAGTCGGTTAATTGAAATAGACGCGAATGAGCCTATATAGTCATTAGGATAGTGTCTGGCTGTATACTCACGTGATAGTTTTAGATCTAAACATTTAAAAGTGTTTAAATTTTGAGAAATATTCCCCTATTTCATTTTAAGTCTAAGTAAAGTAAGTTTAAGTATTTTTTTATTTTCCCTTTGTCCTTTTTTATATAGGATGTAGGGGAAGCAGTAAGTATAAGTAGGTAACTGAGCCGAAACACTATTTTTATACGCCCATATTTACAGATATTTTGTATGTATTTGGTAGCGGAAATCAACTACGCACTGTCCTGTTACCAGAGCGACAAAATCAAAATAATTCAATCTATTAGTGATTGGGGAAATTATTATTCACTTTTCTTTACTATCGCTATCGGGAATCGAACCAACAACCGTCGCGCTTATAGGCCGATGTGCCATGCCAAATGTAACCTTTAAATAATATATTTTTAACAATTGAAATGAACACAATCCAATTGTTTGTCGCTGCTATGGAATTAATTATTATTGACTGACCAAAATTGATGCTCCAGTTTTCAATTGAGCGAGTTTTTTATACTGTTCATTTGAATTTATAAAAAAATAATATGCCTTATAAAAGTAAAATAAAAAAAGTTTTAAATTATTTATCAATATAGACAGATAGGAAAAAAAAGTTTCTATAAAAATAAGTAATTTAAATTAAGTATAATCAATATAATAATAATATATTGCTTACTTATTTAACATATATATTATACACGTAGAACTAAATCGATTATAAACAACAAAAGAAAAGTAAAAGTGCGTTTCCTCCTTAAAATATATTATATAAAAAAATCATTTCCATATTTTTAAAGTGACTATACTTAAAATTAATTTTTTTTTGAACCGTATAAAAAAAATTTACTTGGTATAATTGGTCCACAAAAAAAAACAATAAAAAGAAAAGAAAAAATAAACGAATACTCACAAGAACAACTGCCATTGTAAACACTAAATAGGAAACACTCGCGCGAACACCTTTAAGGATATGCGTAACTTTGTTACACCGCTACATACTTATATATGAAGCGTTGTGTTCTTTCGCCTTTCCTGCACTCGTTACAATGATGCTACAGCTATGGTTATATTTTCTTTATCATCAGGTAGGCAGAGGGAACCTGGGAACCTAGTGTTAAGACGCTCCGTTCGCAGTAAGAAGTTTTTGCCGTTTTTACAGGTAGTGGTGCGGAACCCTTCGTGAGCGAATCTAACTCACACCGGCCGGTTATTTTATTATTATTTTAATTAAATACTAGAGACAAGTGGGGCGCCCCTTTACATTTTTTTTTTATATATATACTTTATTGTTCACCACAATTAGAAAGCAAGCAAAGTTACAAGTTACATCTAGTAAATGCGGACGTTCAAGCGGACGAAGTCGCGCGGGGGCTTCTAGTATATAATACATACATACATATTAAGTAAATCTTAGCTATAAACAAAGCAATAAATCTGTCGATTAGATCCCGTCTCCTGTCAATNTTTACATTTTTTTTTTATATATATACTTTATTGTTCACCACAATTAGAAAGCAAGCAAAGTTACAAGTTACATCTAGTAAATGCGGACGTTCAAGCGGACGAAGTCGCGCGGGGGCTTCTAGTATATAATACATACATACATATTAAGTAAATCTTAGTTATAAACAAAACAATAAATCTGTCGATTAGATCCCGTCTCCTGTCAATTGTTTATTTATTTACTAGGTTTATTACTCATATGGAAACTCGCCAAATATTGTAATTACTTCTTCCGGCAAAATTATTGTTTATGTAAAATATAAAATAATATCTTATTCATAAATACAATGAGATAGGAAAGAAAATAATCATATACTAAAGACTAATCTTTTCAGCACTCAGTTGTGAGTTCGATTCCCACTCGGGTGAACGAATTATTTTCATTTCCACGCTCGTATTTCGTAGACATAGTGCGGCGTTGAGTTCCGCCACTCGAAACGCAATACCTCAGAAATTGAGCGTAAATAAGAGATACATTCATACACATAAGTACGATACGATTATATATAATAGCATATTAATATTTTTAAAACTTCGAAAAGTGATAAGAAAGTTATTTGCATCATTAGTAATGCGACATTTTCTTTAGTTTTTTTATCTACCATTAATCTTTCTTCGACTAGCGCGCATACAGCAATTGTACTTGCTACAAGTATGTAGGGAGTGTAGGAGAGCACTAAGACAGCATTTCACAAAATTCCTACACAAACTGGAAGGCATAGGGAACCTGAGAATCTAGTGTTAATACACTCCGTTCGTCCCGAATATTTAAATCATTGAGTGTTGAATGGCGGATCATTACACGGTAGCCTTGTAACTAGAGCGAAGATTTGAAATTATTCAATATTTAATTCCTCCGAGTGGGTATCGAACCCACAACGCGTTTATGCTGCGCTTACAGTCACATCCCCTGCACCATGACGGCAACCGTCGAATTTACAAGAATGTCTACACTATTCCATTGCACTACAATGGCGTCATCGACGGTAAAACGTCTTCCCCTTATCTTTACATGGAAATACATTATTATTTGTTTATACTTTCCTTGAACTTGGTTACTCATTAAAGCACGGTTCCCACCGCAAGCTGGCCCAATAAGGACTCAGTTGAACTTGCTATAGTAAGCACTGCTACTTCCACCAATAAATACTCAGGAAGAATGGATCGAGCCAGCAGAAAGAGTTGAAATTAAGTCGCTCAGTTTTAGGTAGAGGAGCAGATTAATAATAAAATATAAAACTCTTTGTTGATGGAAATGTAAACCTATTTTATTTGAATGGAGACCATTCCCTCTAACCATTACACGCTCATATCTCTTTCGCGGTGGCAACCGAGCTTTAGACTTATACATCAATTTTGAAATCATTCGTCTGTCTTCTATATTACAGTACTATAAAACTTTTTATGTAAATTTTAAGTTAATTATTGAAATAACATTTGTTTTCCTGTTCATTTGTGTATATACCTACCTAGCTTAACTATGTGTAATTCACAGTTACAAATATGAATATACTTTATTTAAATTTCTAAATAAATACTTTTTTTTAATATTACTTTGAATTATTTTTATCATGAGAAGAACAGTACAGCTAGCTGCTAGAAAAATATATGAGAAAACTTGCGCTACAAAAATTAAGCAGAAAAAAAAAAATAAGTAAAATATAATAAACTTTGTTGTTTTTTACATGTTGTCTTACGCTCAATTGAATAGACTATATGTAAATAAAGTAGTTATTTAAATTGAATCCTATTATAAAGACGGGATTCATATAAAAAAACAAACATACAACAATAATCTTTAGTACTGTCTTTTCTTTTCGTTTTTGCCTTTTTTAAACATTTACGAAACTCAAGGCCTTCTTTAAGTGTAGGTACCTATTTAATATTATATTATAAATAAAATTTTCCCACCGAACCTTACTTGAAATTGTAGTCATCACGCTTAGTCATGGACAATGGACATGTCAAACTACTACTTATGCCTATTTTTTTTATTACGACAATAGTGTTTGAATCTTCGTAGTTATGGGTTCGATTATATATCTCAAATATGGGAGGAAATTGGAGAACGTAGTGTCTTGACATACTTTTCTTTGTTTAAAGAAATAATAAGTTACTAAATCTTTTAAGTATAAGAAGCTAATTCTAATCCCACATTTACCATGTCTCAAAGATCTGGGTTCAATTTCAATACCATTAAAATTAATATCAACATTGGTTGTCCTTCGAGAACATACGAGTAGTATCGGAGATATGCCCCCCGGAGGGCATGTATGAAGAAGTTGATGACAGTGGGCGAGGTGAAAGAGGTCAAAGGAGACCAAAGTGCTTGGCGCTCCGGTCTCTCTGGCTCAGGGAACTAAGAAATACATATAAATAAACGTAAGAATCACTTAAAGAGTTTTTTTAACAATAGAATATACATGTATAGATTGTTAGTACACTAATTAATGTACGTACCTACATATCACGTTTCTAAATACGTATTTTCCGAGATAATTTAGGTACACGTGGTATATAAATTTATGAATGCATAAGAGTACAAGCTGTTTTCTACATATTCAACTACGACGAATTGGAATTTTGTTATTCAAATTCATGTATATGCATATATTAGTGTTTTAATGTGATTCACTAGTATTTGTAAAAATGTTAAATAAATTTAACATTTTTAACAGTTATAGTGCTATATTCCACTAAGAATAGAAAACTAGTTTTATATTTTTAGCGGGATTCGACTCGACTCTTGGAATTCGTCGACGTGCTGCCACTACGCCATACGTTGCTATCAAGGCATGATAATACGGTACGATA
>JAKRZM010000056.1:291152-302645 GCA_036379175.1 Heliconius cydno galanthus | reverse complement strand
GGTGTGTATTGTTGACTTGTGATAAAAATTAAGGTGGAAATGGTTTATGGGAGATTTGTTGTTGATAAATGGAGTTGGCGTTGAAGTTTAGTCTAAAAATATGTCTTCATCATCATCATCATCGCTAGCCTTCTTGTCTTTGCCCACTGCTGAACATAGCCTTCTAATAGCGTTATCGAGCTCAATCGCGTGCCAATAGCAAATTATGTTATTGGCAATTATAATACATTTTATTCGTAATTTTACTTACTCACTTTTTTTGATATTAAAAATATAAAGCCTAATAATAATTTATTTGATCCAATATACTAAATAAAGGTAGTACATCATCCTACTAATATTACAAATAGGAATGTAATTTGATTAAGCTTTCACGCCAAAGCCACTCAATTTTATTTGATTATCATGAAACTTTACACAAATATTCTTAGAAATATTAGAAAGAACATAGAATACTTTCACGCTAACCAATCTCTACCTACCCTGCTAAATGCGGGATAAAGCGTGATACTAATTTTTAGGTTTAATAATTAACCCCGCTAGTACATTAAATTCTCCGTACCATTGCTATTTCACGATGAGGAAATGGCAATACAATTCGAGTTGGCTCAGCGGAGCAATTGCCAATTACGCAGTGTTAAAGAGGATGTGTAGTTAATGCATCTAGTGAATTAGCTTTTATGTTCTGCTATTCTAGCTTGCATTCTGCTTATTTTATGTATTTAATATTAAACATATAAATGGGGAACAGAAAATTCTCGGGTTCCCTCTGCGTACCCTGATAAATTCGAAATACAGCGTAACGCACAGGCACAAGTAAGAGTAAAAGCAAGAGTAATATTTTCATTTTCTCGTTCTGTTAACGAGGCAAAGGGTGGGCGTTGAGTGCCGTCACTTAATACGGATTCGGCGGAAAGTGGGTAACTTAATGGGAACGGAGTGTGTTAACACTAGGTCCCAGGTTCTCTTTGCCTGCCTTGTTGCCCTTGCAAACCTAAAAAATATACTTTTTTTCTATATTTTCACTTTAGAAAAAGAAGTCAAATTTTTTTTAGAAGTAACCGCGTAGAGTTGCTACCATTAAAAAAAGTTAATCAAGCAAAAATATTATACAAATATTTGTACACACCACGTGAAGCTACGGGCAATAGTGCGTTATATTATAAACAAATGATCGTTGGAATCGTTCCAGAATCTAAATGTGTTGGGTTATCAATCAACATACGTAAAATTGTCAATATTCAATTTATGTGTGTTTATTATTAGGCTCATTTAACATATTTTCCTGTATATAAGAATGTCAGTTATAAAATTATCTCGAGATAGAATATCTTTTTCTCACTTCTATAACAGGGTAAGCGGAGAGAATAATACACTCCGTTCTCAGTTTTGCGGCCGAAATCAAGGTATTGGGTATTATGGACATAATATGAATTATTTTTATAAAGACAAGTGATTCGCTCGCAGTTTTGTCCGCGAAGTTACGACAGCGTCCGTGTTTTTATATACGAGTATATGTACTAGAGAAACAAAGCCGGCACACGCTTAATTGTATATAGGTAGAAAGTGGTAATGTACAAAAAATTTTAATATTTGAAACATACAAATAAATATAAAATACATATGAAGTTCAATTCGTTCTATTTGATGACAAATTAATTCAGTGAAATATGGCTAATTTTGCTAAAAACATTAATTCATTTTTGCATTATGACTTTTTTTTGTGGTATTTAAAGTATTATGCAAAATATATATGTGCATATCTATGCCTGCATATTTTCATAAATGAATACAGTATTCCATCTCCACTTTAATTTATTCGTCATATTTAAATTAATTTTCAGTAATTACTTGAGAAACTTAATTAGTAAATTAATATGTGTGCATGTGTGTGTGTGTGTGTGTGTGTGTGTGTGTGTGTGTGTGTGTGTGTGTGTGTCTGTAGTAAGAGACAAACAAGACGTATGATAGTTAACCTTGCTGTCGCGATCTTTTGAAGCAAATTTTAAGTAAACCTCTACAATATTATCAAATTCTAACTTTAGAATTAAAAACAAATAATGACGAAATTGAAATATCGGACAAAGCTAATTCGAGCAATATCACTACGAAACTTCCGTCCTTTTACAAAACAATTGTGTATTTTCAATAGAAATAGTACAATTGACCTTCTAAATAGATATCTGAGACNACAGGCACAAGTAAGAGTAAAAGCAAGAGTAATATTTTCATTTTCTCGTTCTGTTAACGAGGCAAAGGGTGGGCGTTGAGTGCCGTCACTTAATACGGATTCGGCGGAAAGTGGGTAACTTAATGGGAACGGAGTGTGTTAACACTAGGTCCCAGGTTCTCTTTGCCTGCCTTGTTGCCCTTGCAAACCTAAAAAATATACTTTTTTTCTATATTTTCACTTTAGAAAAAGAAGTCAAATTTTTTTTAGAAGTAACCGCGTAGAGTTGCTACCATTAAAAAAAGTTAATCAAGCAAAAATATTATACAAATATTTGTACACACCACGTGAAGCTACGGGCAATAGTGCGTTATATTATAAACAAATGATCGTTGGAATCGTTCCAGAATCTAAATGTGTTGGGTTATCAATCAACATACGTAAAATTGTCAATATTCAATTTATGTGTGTTTATTATTAGGCACATTTAACATATTTTCCTGTATATAAGCATGTCAGTTTTAAAATTATCTTGAGTTAGAATAAATTTTTCTCACCTTTTCTCCTACCGGGTAAGCGGAGAGAACAATACACTCCGTTCTAAGTAGCGGCGGTTTTTTTGGTGTCAACATTTTTTTACACAACAAATATTAAGTAAACTTCTACAATGTTATCAAATTCTAACTCTAGCATAAAATAAATATAATGACGAAATTGAAATATCGGACAAAGCTAATTCAAGCAATATCACTACGAAAGTTCCGTCCTTCTACAAAACAATTGTGTACTTTCAATAGAAATAGTACAATTGACCTTCTAAATAGATATCTGAGACAGAAATTCCTTTCAGAATCTCAAGAGAACAGCAATCCAGGACGTAATTAGTACAAGGTATTCCTTGTCGTCCATTATTTGACTAAATATTTCTGTTTGTGTGAGCATCTTTATTAAATGTCAGCAAAATAGTTCAGATTTATATTACTTGTATACTTATTGAATGTTAGTTGTTTTGTTATATTAGAGTAATGAAAGCCTTTTAGGTCGTTATATTTTACGTACCTACTTCCATATTAAATTAACCTATTGATAGAATAGAGAAATGTGGTTTTTCACTTCAATATAGTTATAAATTACCATGTTTTTTGGTTTTTTCCTTTATAAGTTCTTACTTGCCAAATTTTATTATCGTATGTGAACGAGAAATACCCTATAGGGTTAGAATTACGTGGCAAATAAAGTTGAAAAATTTAAGTTTGCGGGTATATGCTCTCATTTAGTGTGAAAAGAACTACAAATATAAGTAAGTAATTATTTTTTTGTATGAAATACTTATAAATCTGAAAAAATAATCAAGAGTAAGAAAAATCCTAAAAACAAATCCTCCACCTAACTTCAGGGCGGCCACGACTCGTCGACCACACTGTACCTGAAACGTTAAAATAAGCTGCCCCGTGTCAGCGACGTCAGGAAGTCACTTGACCTTGTCATAAAATTAAACGCGTTTAGCTAATTAATATAAGTGCCTAAGCTGCGAGCTCCCACCTTAATGAAAATGACGGAGATAAGGAAAAGCATTCGCCAACTTTGTAGAGCTGTACGTAGTTCTTAACATCTTTGAAAATATTATATATGAACTTTTAAACTTTACTGTAGTAGTACCTTTAGGTACACTTATGTGTTTTCAGTTATCCTGCAGTTTTTATTAGATAAATAATTTGGATTGTTGTTATAATAAAAATGGCAAAAGGAAATAAAAAAAAAACATTTTAAGTAGCTTGTTTGGTATTTAAAAATAACTTGACAAATATATTTTTTTATATATTAATAAGATATATTTATATATAAGAAATATGTACTTATCATTATTACTTAATTCCCTTGTTGTTTTATCAGCCGTAGTTAGAGATTTCGTATCTTTTGGTTTACGAATATTTAATAAAAAAACTTTGAAAATGGAGATCCTTTGATAGATTGAAGGATGAAACTTACTATTAAATATTTCCCACATAAAATAATCCAGTCTCTCTAAAATCTCAAATTCGAAAAATAAAAAAGAAAGCTTAAAAGATGTTACGCGAGATTTCAAACTAAAAACATAAAAGGTTATCTGGAAGCGATTCTCGCAAATTCGGATATCTCCAGCTTTAAGCACCTTTCAAGTCCAAATTCACTCATAATTTTTAAACTGCACCGTCCTATCTCACGACGAAGCGACGGCTATTTATTGCTGCAAATCGAGGGCTTAAAAAATACTCTGGTATAAATAAAATCTTTTAAGTTTTCATTTCTTTCATGTTTTATTTAACTTAAAATTACAAAAATATTACAAATGTTTGTAATACAGATTTAGAAATGGTTAAAAATGAAAAGATTTGCACATGAGATAATGGTCAAGCTAAGTTTAGTTTTATAAATTAATGATTATCAAATTTGTATTAATTATATAATAGAACTAGTAGACCCGAACGCGGCTACGCCCGCTTGAACTATACGAATATTTATTAAATATATTTATGATATTATTTTCAGTTTTCGCATAACAACCGTTGTTATTAACATGGCGGAATAAATTGCATGTCAAATTAATAAGTATTTTAATATATTTGTATATATCGATAATATTACAAATATGAGAATAAATTAATTTTTAACAAAAAGAAAAACCGACTTCTAACAACGAACTAAAAAGTGAAAAATAATTATATAAAGATTTTATAATTTTGAAGTCGGTGTCAAACTGATGCTACAACACCCGTACGTACTACAATATCTAATTACTAAGCCTGTTTGTTTTATTTGGCACCAAAAATCAGCTTCACGCTGTCAGGCAAAATTCAGCAGGGTAGGCAAAGGGAACCTAATGTTACGATACTCCGTTCCCCATTTTCCGCCAAATTCTGGAAGCATTGCGTGTTCGGTGGCGGAATAACTAGAACTAGAATGAAGAAATGAAAATATTCTTTTAAATAAATGTTTCATTTCCTCGACTGGGAATCGAACCCACAACCAGTCAAGGTAAAATTGTATAGTTATATGTATTTATAAATATATGTAGAAGGTGGAGAAGGTGGTGGAGTTCCATGATATTTATTATAAGCGCCTAGCGTATACAGCTATTACTGCGGGTGGCATTAGGCAATGGCACTAAACAACTATAATAGTAATATATTATACTGTTATAACATTAAGTTAGCAGTTTTGGGTTAAAATTGAGTATTAAATATTTTTGTATCTGTTTGCCTTTTGCTGTAATTAAATAAAGCGGGGCGGCGTTGAGTTCCGCGACTCAATACACAATGCCTCTAGAATTCAACGGAGGGTGCCGAGCAGAGTGTCTTAACACTAGGCTCCCTATTATTAAAAACTTAAAGCTTGAATACAAAAATTGCAAAACTGCTTGAATAACAAATGTTGATATATTAAATTATGGCAATAAATCGTGCGAACTGTAAAACCTGCAATCGGCTTACACGTTAATATTAGTGTAATATATAACATTGGGTTGGGGCCACAGCCTAATTACACAACAAACAAACATTTTAATTTGAAGTTTGAAGTTCTAATTTAAAGAATCTAAATACATTAGTGAAAAACTTACACGCTGTTTCCTGCACCTATCAGGATTGATAGCGAGAATCTGTGTTACGATAGGGTACAGTTACGCGGCGGTGGATCCCAACGCTGTGTTTTGCCTCATTACCAAGCGAGGAATTGAAAATTTCTTTCCACCGAGTCCATAAAGTTTTTCCAAAGTATATTTCTGTAGATAAAATTTTATATGGAAGTAACACTAATAATTAATATAAATACAGGCTATGGGAGTTCAGAGTAATATTGCAGTGACATTAATAATCTGTACGAGAGCGGGGTCAGGCGTGATATAACCGTTTATTAGATAGGCCATTTATTGTAAGCCTTCAGCTTAAACTACCGGATGTTAAGAGAATAGGGCTTTTTTTTAAATTATAAAAGTTTCCACGTTTTTTTATCTTTATTTGTTCTTAATATTTATATTCTCTGTGACTCCTTTTGGACTCTCGCTGAAAGATTTTTTTGACTTTAAATTGTAACCAGAGGGAAACCGGGAACCTAGAGTTAAGATACCCCGATCCAGCTAAGTGATTTTCGTTCCCTGCTTTCCGCCGAACTCTTGAGGCATTACGTGTTGAGTTTCAGTGGTAACCATACCAGAGTGAGGAAATGTAAATAATTTATATATGAAAAACCCACTTCGTGGGAATCAAACTCAGAACCGTCGCGTTAAAATTAGCATTATTATTTTTGGATACTCCAAAAATTAAACTAACTAAAATATAATTTTAAAATCAACACAGTTCTAAATGTGTGCACTTAGCTATTGTTTTCACGTATCCACCCATAAAGTTAGATAGGGGAGCACGCGCGCCGTAATGGCTCTAGTTGCCAAGAAACATACGGCGCTGAGCAACTTCCACGTCGTTATGCACCACTATTTAGTTGGAATCGTGTTAATAATTCCATGGAAATACCTATTGTGATTGTTGAAAGTTTTATTTCATAAGCTTCTATGGATTACAACTAAGAACTGCTGCACGATACAAACATCAACATGTATGATGATGATGATATGATAGCATATGAACTTTCTTGGTGCAGTAGGATAGTCTTTGACTATAAATGCGATGGTGGTTGGTTCAAAAACCATAAGGGGAAATAAATTTATTTTTATTTTCCCTTAACTATCAGAAAGAACGAACGAAAGGGATAGGCACACGGGCGCTATGTCAAAGAAAAGGGGGAAAGAGAGTAAATCTGCTTTAAATTTGTATAATTGTGTACAATTGTAAAAAAAGTATAAGCACAAACTATAAGCAATATTTTGTTCACTTTTAACTTAACACATATTGAAACTCTGTTCTCTAGTACTAATTTACATTCTGCTATTTATATATGTCACATTTGTTAAATGCTATATTTAAAATAAAGTCTAATATTTGGACATAAACATCCCTTCTATGATCATTAATCACGTAACACGGAAGGCACTCTCACACCACGCAGAACCACCACCCAAGCAACGGAACCATAATATAAGAGAAATGTAAAACTAAAAATATTATATTTTTTTAGTTCACGCTGTATCAAGCACAAAGTAGGGTAGGAAGACGGAACCTAGTGTTAGGACACTCCGTTACCCATTTTCCGCAGATTCCTGGAGGCATTGCGTGTTGGAAACAATTGCGAGGTGGCACGACACCAGAGCGAAGAAATGAAAATATTTAATACTTAATTTCCCCGATTAGAAATCGAACCCATAACCTCTTGCATTTACGATCACACGCTTATATCCTTGCAGCACGACTGCCCTCAATATCATATTTTAAACGTGAACAACACGTACCCTCTACATAATTCCAGCCCCACAAAGTTATATCCATAAAAAGTTTTAAGTGCCCCAACTGTCTCCATAAATTTATGTGAGAATATTCAGCAATAGCACATATCGGGATCGGAATTGATGTGTAACTTGCAAAGATTTGGCGAGGTAATCGTAAAACTGAACGTCTACGATTGGCAAAACTTTGCAAGATATATGTAACTGCGATCGTTAAATTTGAGTCGTATTTATGATCGACCGTTTTAAAATACATATTATGTATAAAATATATATAGATTATATTGACACCGTTGTGGTACAGTTGGAAAGATTTTGTCTTTATATGATAGTTCTAAATTGGATTCTGCTAAAGGGATGTTTAAAAATATTTTGGTTTATTAGTATAAATTAGGTTCGGTTTCTATTCTGTATATTGCTATAGATGTATAAATTAATAAGGAAATCAATCATTATCACACAACAAATTTTCGACCTATAAATCTAGTGTTAAAACCCTCCGTTACCTACGATTCGGATTTGAGAGAATTAAAGTTACCCATGCGAGGATCGAACCCATAACCACCATGTTAATAACAGGCCTCTCATAAGATATTAAGTAAATATTTTTTGGTTAAATCTTAATCAATCTTTCCATTATTATGTAGAAAATANTAATACACTATATTATAATATATATATATATATATATATATAATACATAATATTAATCAATATTACTATACCTATATAAACATACTTATACAAACATACACACATACAACATATAAATATATACAATGACACAAAAGAGATGAAACAGGAAAAGAAAATTAATAAAGAAAAAGACAAAGCGACTACTATGTAATATATACTAAAATATGTTATATATGATAAAAAAATATTTTTCTATATATGGTAGTTCTAAATTGGATTTTACTGAAGGAATATTTCAAAATTTCTTGGTTTATTCGGTTTATTAGTATAAATTTCGGCACAAAATACCAACGTCTTTATAATGTTTTTTGCCTATTCTGTATATTGCTATAGATGTATAAATTAAAAAGGAAATCAATCATTATCACACAGCATATTTTCGACCTATAAACCTAGTGTTAAAACCCTCCGTTACCTACGATTTGGTTTGGGTGAATTAAAGTTACCCATGTGAGGATCGAACCCATAACCACCATGTTAATAACAGGCCTCTCATAAGATATTAAGTAAATAATTTTTGGTTAAATCTTAATCAATCTTTCCATTATTATGTAGAAAATAAAAAGAATTAACTTTGAAATAAATAAATAAATAAAAAGTAAATATTTGTAATTTACAAAAAAAAACAGAGTAAGTAAACTTAGAATGTTGTAAAAAGTAGCTTTTAACCAAACAACTGGTAAGTCGGCCAACTTGCGCCAATGATTAAATTTCCTGAATTATGGTCACCGAAGTTCAAAGCTTTTTGCGGTCCCTCGTCCCGTCTTACATTATTTATTAGTCCTTCATAAATTGTGAATATTTGTTGCTGTAAATACAGCTACGACGTTTTTTTTATAAAATCACGTTCAATACATAAACAAGATTCCTTTACGGGCGGTACATTTTATATTTTATACTGGCAACCTATTAATATTGGAGAGTCTTTCTTTTTCTTCCTTGGGTTCCTTTTTAATCCTGAAGGTTAGCAGCTAACTTCCTAAACCCAAGTCTGTACAATAGATGATTAGAGAGATAAAGGTGATTCAAAATAAGGCTAAAGGAAAAAACACTGAAAAATGTCGGTATACAGTTATCATAAAAAAAATTGTATAAAATAAACTACAGTTATAAACTTGTAATTATGTTTCATGAAATATCATATAAATTTTACTTTTTGGATATTTTTACTATATTTGTGTTGTAAATTCTCACTTGCTAAATTTTATATTGATTTTTTGTGTGCTCCAACCGTAGTATAACGAGGAACAACAAATTCCAACCGTTCCATTTCCGTTTAAGGGTTCCGTTTTCACCTTTCGAGATACGGAACCCTAAAAAATAAAACGTTATTCAAATAACTACGAATAAAGCCCACACATTATGATAATTCCCAGCACATGTGATCTTGCAAGATTATAATTTCCTTGCAAACAAATCGGTAACGAATCACTCCACCGGGAGACACCGCTGATTGACAGATGGCCTGTCGGTATAATTGAGACAAATGCGAGTCAGTCTGTCTAGTTACATAAATCTTCTTGGATTTTTATAGATATTTTAGAGCCCCTTCTTGGTTTATGCAAGTCGTTAAATAGATATTTTATTTATTATCTAGGTAAATGAAAAAATATTATTTTTTACTGGAGACCGTCGTGGTGCAGAGGTACAAACGTGAGACTGTAACGCGACGGTTGTGAGTTCGATCTTCACTCGGAGGAATTAATTATATTTTTATTTTATTTTTTCTTCTCTAGTACCAAGGCAAAAAGAGTTCTGCCTACGAGTTCTTCAGAACATGGGGTACGGAGTATCTTAACAATAAGTTCCATCTGCGTACTCTGATATACACAAAATACGGCGTGAAGCTGAAAAATAACTTTTTTATTTAACTTAAATATAAACTAAAAGTAATATTAATTTCAAATTAGAGCATTAAATTTTAATTAACATTAAAACCAACTTGAACTAAACACAAGTAAAAGACTAACACGTTATACGCTAGCTTTTCCAGTTCAAGCTTTATCGTATAAATCGAAGTAACTTTTAATGGAGGGAACCTAAGTGAAGTGGTTCGAACTACTTGTGCCGGGCGATGTAACTTAGCTGAATAATCGCTCGTGAACACATTGATAACAACCAGACGGGAAACTCCTCGTTCGTTTCAGCTACGATAGCCAAGTCATATTTATTGAATTATTAACTTTTCTATCTTTATATATTTTTATTAGTTAAAGTTGTATTACTTAAGTTTTCATGCACCTGCACTTTGTTTTTAGAGTTAGGAAGTTGTTTTTTTTTTAAATAACAAATAGTAGTGCGGCATGTGTGGTGTAAATAATTATTAATTAAATGTAGTAAATGTTTTTACGAGTCTATTAGGAAAATATTCTACGAAATTCCCCAAAAATAAGTAGTGTTTTGGTAGAAATATAGCGTATAAAAATTCAAATGCTTATATAATCGATTTTTTCACATTTTCTTACACAACCAACAATACAATATGTAAAAACAGAACAAAGACAACAGTCAAAAGTAAAACATTTCTTCATTTCATGAAAAAATATACTAAAAATCAAAAATAAACAAAAGCACTAAAAAACAAAAACGAACTAAAACTTTCCAACAAGCATTCAGCGAAAGAAAAATCGCCACTACACCTCCACTTTAAAATATATCAAAACAAAATATAAATCACCGCTTTCGGTCTCAGCAGAAAACAGTACAAAGACATAATATCGAAAGTGCACTTTAGATCTCAATACGTATTGCACGGTTACAGGAGCAGTTGCCCGCATTATTGCTAAGTTATGAAAGCGCGCACAATAGTGTACTATTGTGCGCTGGCTGCGTCGAGGCGTTGCCAAATTCATTTGATACAGCTAAATATACTATTATTATTATATAGTGTTTCACAGATGGCCTGCTCAGTAAATATTGGTTTAAAACACGGTTTGTTTCGCTGTTGCCCGACTGGTCGGTATAATTATGCTACGAATGAAGATTTAGAATATATTATGCTGGGGTTTAATGGTTTGACTATGACGCACCGGTTGTGGGTTCGATCCCTACTCGAAGTAATGAAATGAATAAATATTTATTAATGTTTTTATTTTTTCGACTAAAACCCTGGCATTCAGTTCCACTATTCAACATTAAGTTCCCTGTCCTCTATCCTGCTATAAAAAAAACTAAATTATCTGTTAGCTTACACATAATTCTAAATTGAGACTTAAAACAGTAGATAAACAATTAAAAGGCTCTAAAGAAAATC
>JAKRZM010000056.1:263115-284400 GCA_036379175.1 Heliconius cydno galanthus | reverse complement strand
AAAGTAACTCTGTCTGTCTGTCTGTCTGTCTTTTACGCATTCAGGGCCAAACCGCTAATTTCATTGTGATAAAATACTCATATAGAGATACTTGAGGGTCCCGGGATGAACATAGGATACTTTTTTTTCTCATATTTGTAATATTTTCGATATATACAAATATATTAAAATACTTATTAATTTGACATGCAATTTATTCGGCCATGTTAATAAAAACCGACCGTTGCTAAGCAACGATTTGCAAAGTTTGTTGATAGAAAACGTCACCCAAAATGAGCTTGCTTAACACATAACACAAACTGAAAATAATTTAATAAATATATTTAATAAATATTCGTATAGTTCAAGCGGGCGTAGCCGCGGTCGGGTCCACTACTAGAACATAAATACTAAGTAATTGATTAAAACCTTAAACCGAGACAAAATCACAACAAAAAAGGGGAAGCTTTTAAAGAAGAAAAACATTGTTGTAAATAAAAAAAAACAAATCGGAAAAATAAAAAGGCTTTGTAGAAAAGGGATTTGGCGTGACATCGCTGTGAGGGCGGGCTTATCGCGGTATTGGCCCAGGTATCTCTGACGTGCTTTATTTGTTTGTGTGTATTGTGTGTGCTCGCTCTGACAAAACAGATAATAACGTTATAGAATTCTTTGTCTCGTATTTGATATTCAAAATAGAATTTGGTAACAATTTTAGGTCTATATATATAATTTGGGGGGTCTGTCGTGTTTTCTCTGACGTTCAAGGTTTCTTAATTTTTGTTTCAGCTTCACGCTATATCATGCATGTAGTAGGGTGGGTAGAGAGAGTCTAGTGTTGAGACACTTCACTGCCAATTTCCATTGAATTCTGGAGGCATTGCCAGTTGAATGGCGAAACTCAAAAAGGAAATGAAATATTTAATGAAAATATTAGGTACTATAAATAGGCTTGCTTATTCCCAGGCCAGCGTGTAATTATCGGGAAAAGCAATCATTTTGATAACTTGAGTTTCTATATAGATAAAAATGAAATATGTTGATTTTAAATATCATATAATACATGGCTTTGGTGTACAGTTACTAATTAATTTAGTAAATAATCAACTATAATTTATTAATTGTTAATAGAAACTTCTACGACTTTGGGATGTTTGATGAAAATTAAGAAAATATTGCGGAGTTGAGTTTCGCTATTCAAGGAGGCGTCGCCTCCAGAATTCGGTAGAAACGGTACGGTAGAATGGGGAAGGGAAGTGTCTTCAATGGGAACGGATCCGGGAAACAGCAGGACGCAAAAAAAAATAAGAAACTGTCATAAGTAGTTCCATGGAAAAATTGCAAATCATGTTGTTTTTCGTACTTTCCTTAATTGATTTCCTTCTTTGCGGAGTAGACAAGACTAGAAGCATAGAAGGATTCTTTCTCCTTAGATACTTTTTCAACCTGTCAGCAACATGTTTTAAAAGCGATCCTCTTACGCGTTTAATATCCGCATTGGATCTACTAGAAATATATTCAGTATTTTAGTTCCTGTGCAGGGAAAAATAAAGACTGTATTCCTTTAAAATATTACCGTTATTCCTTTAAATTATTACTATATATCGCTTATACTACAAAGTAATCTCCGCCGGAAATTTCCTTACCGCTTTATAAGAAATCAATCCCTTATACGATATTAAATTAGTCCTTAACAAAATGGAAGACTATTTTAGTTCGTTGTCCTTAATATTTAGAGTAAGCCTCGTTGTTTTCTCAGTATCACAATTTTAATGCATAAAAAATAAAACATTGCCTTACTTTACACGGTTTTAGAAGTCAAAAAAGCTTTTAAAATAAAGATTGGTTGATATGATAATTTCAAAATATTTTCAAATATTCTCTCTTTTTTCTATATTTATACTCTACTCCTAAGAGAGAAAGAAAGGAGTCTTATATGGTACGGCCTCTTCACCGTTTTCCTTCTGCTTCATACACAGTCATCAATTTCGTCATATATGTCTTCCAGAGCTCATACTTCGTATTTGGGCCATTTCCAAAAATAAATTGTGATCCCTTTCAGAATTCCGTATCTTTTAAAAAAAAAAGAAACCCTTAAAAGATCACTTTGCTGTCCGTCTGTCTGTCTGATAAGATCCTTTATCTCAGGAACGTTTGGAAATATCGAGTTGAAACCCTGCCAGACAGGCGGTTTTTTTTCCTTTTTCTCTCACCACGCGTTATAGTTACAATTTTTCAGCTTCATGCTTTATCTCACACACAGCAACCTAGAGTTGAGACACTCTGTTTCCCATTCTCCGCCAAATTCCGGAGGCATTGCGAGTTGAGGGGCGGAAATCCGATATTTTTTTTGTTTTCTACTAGAATTAGATATCACTAAATTCAATAAACATTACAATAGTTATTTTTACAATATATTTATAGTATAGAGTTATAGATCTATTTTTTTTCTATTTTTGATCTTAAAACCTAATTAAACGGGGCATGGGTAAACAAAACAATTTCACAAATAACCCGAGGCACCCGACGTTGTAACAGCCCTGCCCGAGCCCCGACGTGTCCGTTCCCGTTACAATTATCCGTCTTTTATGACGGATAAAAGAGAACATTTTTTCCATATTTTCTTTTATCAGTCTTTTATTTATGGCGGATAAAAGAGAATATTTTTTCTCTATTTACTTATATTTCTTTAAAACGCCGTGAGTTAAGCTCAACCTTCAACAAGGCTTAACTTCGGGAAGATTATTAAGATTATTACGAACAGTTGTCGTTTTAACGTTTCGTGTTTGTATACGTTTGCTTAAAAAACACGAGGAAATTCGTTTTGTGTTGTTTCATTTTCTTAGAGATATGTATTGTCAAATATTATATAATTAACAAGAACTAAAATTTTAATTGTATTATTGAGAATTTTAATAAATAAATAAATTTATCTACTAATTAAGTCGAAAGTCGAGTCGAGCGAAGAAATGGAAAAATTTAAACGTAAATATTTATTTATGTTTATATTTCCATTTCATCGCTCTGGTGTCGAGAAGCAAAGCCTCCGGAATTCGGCAGAAAGTGGAGAACGAAATGTCTTACCACTAGGTTTCCTCTGCCTACCCTGCTGTGAAACTGACATAAAATGAAATAAAAATTAAGTCGAAACAAAAGAAAACGTATAGGCGCCATCATGCAACAACTACTACACTAAGTGCAGGAGATTTATTTAATGCTAATATGTCTGAAAACATATGTTATGTGCATTTTCTTATTTTCTTATATTCATAATGATAATATTGCTGATTATCAACGCGTGTAAAAGACTCTTCTCTTACTATTTTAACAGAGTTTTTGATGAATTTGATTATTATTTAATTGTTTGTTTTAGCTTAGAAATATTCTAAGAACAATATTTCTGCCTTGTTAAACATAAATATATTATTTATTGTGAAATTGTTTTGTTATATTAGATATAAATTATATATTGTTCTTAGAGAAATTCTAACCTTAAACAATTCTATTAAAGATAATCAAAAAATATCTTACGTTAGGTAACAGCTATTTTTATGTCTAATATTAATTTTGCTAAGAATTTTTCTAAGAAGAATAAACTGTGAAACTTTTCACGTGTACTTTCTATATATAAAATATTAACCATCTATCGGATTGGTGTACGACAAAAGACTACAAAACATCCTTTCAACTCCAATATCGGCTTTTTCAACTCTTAACGAACCATTCAAAGAGAACAATACACTTGACCGAGTTCGGACGGCTCGTGTAAACAGACCACCGGTTACAATGCAAACTAGGATAACCTTCAAGCGTCCCCGGGGGGGTAACTTCAGAGTTTTTCACGTCAAAACTGCCGTATCAGCCTAAGTCCTTTGTTATCCCGCAGTTTACCATTTCACTGTGGGCGACGCTACTGTGTTTTACGTCCAACTTTCTTGGAATCCATCCAATATTGGTTGAAATAAATTTTGCGAAATCCACAACTTGATGGGTGAAAATACTGTGAATGATGTGGAACTTACATTATAGTTTAGTATGGTTCTCAGCTTCACGCTGTATCCCGCATATAGAAGAGTAGGCAGAGGGAACCTAGAGGTTTTAAAACCCCCCGAGTGGGGATCAAACCCTTTACCGTTATGTCAATATAGTTCTATTTATAGTACCTAAAGCTCACCATCATCACCAAACTTCAGGTTCGAATATCTCATCGGTGCAATAATGATTATTCCTTATTTAAGAAAGTCAAGATGCTAAAATGTAATTAAAATCCATTTAAATTACTTCTACTCGTTTCAATTTATCCTTGTATTGATTTTGGGATTTCTCTCGATGTCGGGCTTTAAATAACTTAATTCGCTTAAAGTTAACTTTTGAGGGCGTCGTAGCGCATGGGCACAAGCGCGTAACGCGACGATTGTGGGTTCGATGTACGTTCGGGGCAATGAATGACTATTTATTAATATTTTTATTTCTTCACTCTGATAGAAAAGCAAAAAACGCGGCGTTAAGTTCCGCCAATCAACATGTAATGCCTCGAAAATTCGGACAAAAGTGGGGAACAGAGTGTTTTTACATTAGGTTCCCTCTGCCTACCCTGCTGCATGCAGAATAAAGCGAAAAGCTGAAACAAAAAGAAGTATATGTCTTATTTAGAAATTAAAAATCAGAAAGATTTTTTTCGTTCAATGGACATTTTATGAAAATATAATGAAACGTTATGAACAAAGTCGACTTTTTCTTTTATTGCACGGCTGCTACGAACAAACAGCGAGGGAACTCTATAATAATATATAATGCTTGCTTACAGAGAGAAGCCCTGATATTGACATTTTTCCTGTTGTCGATCGTATATATGTAATATTGATGTTGTAGGTACTATTAAAATAAATATTCAATATTGAGATATTTGGATATGTAATGTAAATAACTTTACTTTGTATCGAAATCTTGCTATTTCAATTACGAAAAAGTTCCAAGTAAAAATGTAATAAAGGATAAAGGCTCACTTTTATATGGAATAGTGATATTATTGCTCTTCAAATACGTTGGACACATTCGCTTATTCGTCACACTTTTATTAAATTTTCAAAATGGAAAACTTGAAAATTATATTGTTAAATTTTAAATATTATAAAAATATTTTTTTCCTCCCATCCCTCAAGTAGCAGTGTAGGCAAAGGGAGCCTAGTGTTAAAAGACTCCATTCCGTTGCGTGTGGAGACTTTTAACACTACGCTTCTAAAATTTGACGGAAAGTGGGGAGCGGAGTGTCTCAACGCCGGGCTTTGCCCCGTCACCGAAGCGAAGAAATGAAAATAGTATTTCATTTCCTCGACTGGGAATCGTACTGTCGAACTGACAACTACGTTACGTCTACAAAATATTTTTTGTATGGATTTTATAACTAACTAATTGGTTAGAGAAGTTACAAAATTAATAATAATAGCACTTTAAGCAAATTTCTAATTTAACTATCATAATTTATCAATTGTATTTGTGCCGACTTTATCTTGTTAAGCATTAATTGAAATCCCTTATTATAATATTTAGGGGTCATAGAACTGGTCTGCTTACTCATTGATATTGTTTATCATCTATACCTTTCAGAGCAAACTACTATTAATACAGAGAAATTTATAAACAATGGTACAAAAGTTATGTAAAATTTTTTTACAGCATCACGCAGTATCCCGTTTGTAGCTGGAGCCGAAACCTAGCTGCTGAAACCTAGTGTTGAGACACTCCGCTCCCTACTTTCCTTCAAATTTTAGAGGCGTTGTGTGTTGAGTGAAGGAAATCAATGCCTAGCTTTGCCTCGATACTAGAAAACTGGGAATGAACCCCACAACCTTGTGCTTCTGGATTTGGTCTCCGTGAACACGCTACACCTATTAATTCTATATTACAACCATTTGTTACATATTTAAATTTATTACTCCTAAAATTATAATAAATTTCCCCCCAAAAAATATTACTTCCCAAATGAAGGCGTCGTGACCTTCCACAGAAACGGCCGATATATTAAAAAATAATATCTTCTTTTTATGCGCTAATTTCCTGACCCCAATCTTAGTATCTCGGCTTAAAACGTGCAGCTTATGGCTTAATGGAGCAATTTAGCATAATAAATGCGGTCAACCGCAAGAGAACGGCCATCTTTAAACCACCACTTAAACTATTTTAGATGAAAAAAATTGGCATGAACTACTAAGACTTAAATGGTGATAACCACTTGGAACAATTAATTTTATTGATATATCTTATATTATGGTTGTTTTTGGTGAAGTTCAAGTTTTTTTTATAATTTCTTTTATATGATTTTAATTCGTTATTCTGGAGGCATTGTGTATTGAGTGGTGGAACTTAACGCCGTGCATTGCCTCGAAACCAGAGCGAAGAAATGAAAATATTGACTAATATTTCTCAAGTCTCGAGTCAAAGGCACAAGCATGCGATATACTATTGAAATAGAAGGTCCAGATCCATGTTTATTTTTACTTTCTATCATACAATATCTCTTTTTGTATAACACAACTTTCGCTATTTCACAATAAAAACAGAAAGCTCTTATATTAGAACTAGCTTATTATATTATTTTCTTATGAGATCACAAAAAGTTTTCATTTTGACGTTCTTAATAGAATATTTCATAACGTACATGCATCCTCCGCGACACCATGATGGAGCGGTACAAGCGAAGCGAAGTAATGAAGTCGGGAAAAATGTAATAATTGTAAATTGCTTCGACAAAGATATAACATTTTCGACTGAATCTACTATATGATGCTTATTACGTTTAATATTTGTTCACGTTTTGTGGAAAAGGAATTGAGAATATAGTGTTGTGTCACTCTGTTTTTCACTTGTTTCTGTTTGAAGTTTCGTATACGCTGGTAAATTATATGATAATACATAACTAGCATTATGGTTACAGTTTAATCAAGTGACGAATGGAGGCACTCGGCGAAGAGTTTTGGCTCTGCGTTGAGTTCTACAATTATTACACTCATCACGCAATGCTTCGAAATCGAAAGCAGCGGAAAGTGAGGAATGAGTGTGTTAGCACTAAGTTTCCTCTATATGCAGGATAGAGCATACAACTGAAAAAAAATGATGATCCGACGACGTCCGTATCTTAAATGCATGCTTTAATACTAAAGTATCAAATATTGTATGGAATTGGACTGTAGTTTCAGTTGTTTCTCTAACAATCGATATATATCGATCGATATATAATTCGAAAGTAACTCTGTCTGTCTGTCTGTCTGTCTTTTACGCAATCAGGGCCAAACCGCTAATTCAATTGTGATAAAATACTCATATAGAGATACTTGAGGGTCTCGGGATGAACATAGGATACTTTTTTTCTCATATTTATAATATTTTCATTTCAATTTGACATGCAATTTATTCCGCCATGTTAATAACAACTGTTGCTATGCGACCGTTGCTAAGCAACGATTTGCAAAGTTTGTTGTTATAAAACGTCACCCAAAATAAGCTTGCTTGACGCATCTCTCTATTGAAAACTGAAAATAGTTTCATAAATATATTTAATAAATATTCGTATAGTTCAAGCGGGCGTAGCCGCGTTAGGGTCCACTAGTATGTATATATATTTTACTGTGAGTAAAACAACGGCAAATGAGACCATCGTGGCGTAGGAGTGTAGCGCGTGGATAACCACCAAGTCTAATGCACATAGAGATTACGAATATCTAATCTCACATACGAGAATTTTGTATTGAAAATACAAAACTTTCACTGTATATGTTTTAATAATACGCGAAATTTGATATGCAGTGTATGGAACTCTATTTTAAATTATAAATTTAAGAGAGAAAAAGACAATAATTTAATGAGATAAACAAAATATATATTTTTGTATTGTTATTATATTATAATACATTTTGACTATTAAATTTGAACTTGTCGAGCGAAACGGGTTCGATTCCCGCTCTGGAGAATTAATTATTATTATTTAATATTATTATTTCCGCGCTAAGGTAACAAGGCTAAGCACGGCGTTGAGTTTCGCCAGTCAACATGCAATGCTTGGCACTGGGTTCCCTCTTCCTATCGTGCTATACGCGATATACAGCGTGCTTAGAAAAAAAAATGAGCATTAAGTGGGGATTAACCTTATTATACTTATTGTACCTCAGTTTGATTTAAGCACAAGATTAATTTCGCATAAAAATCCTCAATTTTAATAAATAATAATATTTTGTATTTTTATATTGTCATGCTTAAGCTGATTTCTAATCATTTTTATTATTATACCAACTAAAAATGGTATTTTTTGTAAATATTTATTTAAATACAAATGTATTAAAGGGAACTAAGTTCTAAACTAATAATAGTAACTAAATTTTAGTTTTGCAATATATTCAATATCAAATATTATATTACAAAGTTCGAAGCTCCGATGACGATTTGAACGGATTTACCATCGACCAATTATAACGACAAAATGAAGTTGTCAAATAATCTATAATTAAATTGGATTCATTCATGAATTATACTTATTATGGAAATAAATTGAACTGCATTTCCTATTATGTATAGTAAATTAAGTTTAATGAGATATGTTTGTGTTTTTTTAAATTAAAATATGGATTGAATTGAAAGACAGAGGGAGCCTAGTGTTAAGACAGTCACATGCTTGTACTCCTTCATCACGAAAGGCTACAAAATATTAATAATAATTATTATTATTTATTAGAATTTTAGCACACATAGAACAAAAAAAGATAATATTAAAAGATACAGTTCATTTAAAGATACAAAGATGTGCAATGGCGGCCTTATCACTAAAAGCAATTTCTTAAAGGCAACCATAAAAAAAAATCAAGAAATTTATTTAAATTTATTTTATTATTATTAATATTAAATAAATACTCTAATAAGGAGAAAAACTTTTTAATTCTACCCCCACTCTTAGCTGATGAATACCATGGCATCTGCTATGTGATGGATCGTTACACAATCTCAAACAAAAGTAGGTCAAAGGAACGTGACGCGGCCGTCAATTAAATGGAAAACACTCGACTGAAATGAATTAAGACTTTTTGTTTATGAAATTTGAAAAAAATGTTTTAAGAAAATTTTATTGGTGGTAAGAAAGTTTTTTTTTATTTGTAACAATAAATATAATTGACCGCAAATTGTTTTTTTTTTCTTTATAAAATTTAAATGTGCTGTATTTGTAACCTAATTTACTAACTTTTACTTCAGTAAAAGTGATTTAGAATATTTATTTTTCTTTTTTTTTTTGCAAATACTACTTTAATGACAATATTAAATATTTTAAGCAATACTGGAATATTGAAACCGAAAACATATTTAGTTTTAAAACTTTTATAATCATTTATTATTACCTAAAAATTTTTTATCGCAAATAGTGTTCGAAATAGTATTCTGTAGTAATATCCCCTCGATCGGGTCATAGCTCACCATAACGAGGCTTTACTGCCCTCCCCAGGCTCGTAAATTTTGCCTACTATTCTTTTCCCTATAGGATTTCCAAAATTTATTCTGTCGACACTGATAGCCACATTTATTTCACTTGTGACTTAAATTTAGTGATATTGTTGAGATATTTTGATTTATACAACTGTTTTTGTGGTTAGCCTCAAATTTTCGACATAAATTGGGCTTAATATATATTTTTATTCACTTTTTATACGTTTTCATTTGAAGTGATAGTTGAAAATAATAATATTTTAGGCCATCGCGTCGCAGAGGCACTAGAGTGTGACTGTAACGTGAGGGTGGGGGGTTTGAACCCCACTCATTAATTTCTTCCCTCTGACAACAAGACATCGAGACCTGCGATGTCTCGAAAAATTGGGAATTGTCTTAACACTATGTTCCCTCTGCCTACCCTGCTATGTGCAGGATACAGCGTGAAACTGATTTTGATAGTAATATTTTACAGCACTTTCAGAAAAACCGATACGAAAAATACCTCTATAAAGTAATATTAGCTCCACCGCCGCCTAAATCAATCAAGTTCATGCATTCTAATGAGGAATAAAAAACACGCGTCGAACGGGAAAGAAAATTACAGTGCAATTTTCAGCAGAAAAAAAAAGTCTTCATGCATGCATTAAATACTCTTCCGTTGCAAAATTTCATATTTTATACGTACTCTAGCTGAAGTACGTTTACACACTCGCTAAACCAGCTATTCTGCTGCGATCCACATATTCTCTCCAGATTGGATGGAAATAGATATTTGTGATGAATTTTTACGGGAAAACTTTCGCTAAAAGTTATAATTTTTGTTTTTTTTATGACAGTGAAGTTCTATGTGAAGGTAATAGAAAATTATTATTCTACAAGTTTCAACATGACCATGCGTTGACTAGTTTTAAAAGTAAATGCTATATATTGAATAATTTATTTTTATTTATGGTTTGAAGTAGCATTTATTCGCTCTGGTGTCGAGGCAAAGCGCGGCGTAGAGTTCTGCCACTCAACAGGCAATGCCTCCAGAATTCGGTAGAAAGTGGGGAACGGAGTGTCTTAACACTATGTTCCCTCTGCCTTGCTCTGCCAGCAGGGTGCTATGTGCGAGGTACAGCGTAGAGCTGGTTGACGTAGCAAAAAATCATCATATATTTTCTTCTCAGACTCTTTTTTTTATTTTAGTTCTGTTTTTTATTTTGTTTATGCAATAGAGGATTTTATCTATATATCTTTTTGTTATTTTGTTGAATGCAGTGAGGAGAAGTTAAGATAGATAAAATTTACATAATTAAACACATACATAGTAGGTATATGTATTTCATAATGTAAAGAAACTAGTGCCGCCCGTAGCTAACCCGAGACTAGCTAGCAAAGCAAAGTGAAGTAAATATTTAAAGTAAACAATAAACCAATATTTCTTTCAAAATAAAAAAAATACTCGTTTCTAGCAGAAAAAGCTGTGGAACAAGTTATTTAACGCTAATTAGTAGACAAAATATATTTGTCGAGTTCCTTATAAATAAACTGTGACATTTTTATTTACGGCTGCCTTGTAGGGATGTCGGTAGTGAGAAAAAATATTGATATATCGATGTCTCGATATTTATTAAAATATATCTACATCTATATCGATATATCGATTATTGGATGAGCTTTCGTTTTCTTAGAAGTATGCATTTGTTTTTTAAAGTAATAAATATTATATCGATTTTGATATAATTTGCGATATTGGATATTTTGTATCGATATAGCGATTAAAATATCAATATATAAATTAAAAATGTCGATATATCGATATTTTTTCAACAAACCTAGTGCTGGAGTCTAATTAAGACGAGGGCCGTTTGAAAGACCCCGAAATACATTAAACGTCCTTCATTAACGCAACGCCTTGACTTTCCCTGATGCTGTGAGGAAAATTGTTACTGTCTAAAAGTAAATTAATAATCTGCTCCATGGTACTAAATAGGTAGATATGCTAAAATTCGTAATGAGCCACTGGAGTTTTGTCTGTAAAAAACAACGTTTACGTGTAATTATTTTGATATTTTATGCCTAGATTTGTATGAAATTCTTAAAAAAGTCAATTTAGAAATAAGTGATTTTGGAAATATTTTTGTTTTTTTATCCTTTAGTTAATTTGAAACTGTAAATCTACACAGATTATAATTGTATAGATTCAAAGTATTAACATTTTTTGTAAACACGAGAACGAATCAACAAATTTTTTGTACTTTTTACTTAACTGTACAAAACTCCTGCGTCAGACTTTCTTATACTAACATAATTATGTGCAAAAAATAAAAAAAATACTCTACAAGTTAATAATTTCAACTTAACTTAAAAATAAATGCTATTTATTGAATAAAAATAAATTACAGCATAAAATCACTACCAAATCCATATACGTGCCAGGAATTATCAGCAAAAGAATTAGTTAAAAAGTTTTTCTCTTTCGTTAATTATGAACAAGTATTCCTCGCGTGTGCCGGGTATTAGGTTTTCAGGGACGTGCGACATTCACAGATGTGGTATTTCTTTATCTATCTATCTATCTTTTATATATATATACCGCCTTTTCAATATACTTTGATACTTTTATTTGATTTTTTTGGGATATATTTTTCTTTTTGAAAAAGAACAGTTTTTCGATTTATTGTGACAAAAGGAGACAAATAAGATATAATGTTTGGTGCTTGGTTACTTAAATAAGATAACTGATATAAGGAGGTTATATTTCATATTTTTTTATCACTAGAGTCGATAATTATTTTCATATTCATTTTCTAGCAAAATCCAGCACGGCGTTCCATTATATAAATTCAATACATTGATTTCAAAAATCGCAATTCAGAAATTGATAAACACTATGTCTAGAAACACTTCATACAAAAAATAAAATAAATAAATAAATCAGCTTCACGATGTGTCCCGCACACAGCAGGGTAGGCCGAGGGAACCTAATGTTAAGAGACTTCGTTCCCCACATACTGCCGAATTCTGGAGACATTGCGTGTTGAGTGGCAGAACTCAACGCCGCGCTTTGCCTCGGCACCAGAGCGAAGAAATGTAAATATAAACGTAAACAAATATTTCACTTCCTCGAGTGGGCATCGAACCCACAACCGTCGCGTTACAGTCACACCCCTGTGCTGCTGTGACGGCTTCAAACTTCATAAACAATGAACTGAAAAAATATTACAAATACATAGAACCCGTCGATTTACCACTAAAAACTCGCCATATTTGTAATCTCAAGGGAAATTGAAATAAAAAAAAGAATACTATAATTTTATAGCCATAATAAAAACTCGTGTTAGTTCTGAAAACCGAAGAGCACCAAATACAGAATGTACCAAGTAGTAACAAGACCATATAAACGACAGTAATCGGATTTACTCACATCTGGGTGGGAGACGGATGAAGCTGCATGAAAAACCTGGAGCGAAATCCTTTAAATTCGTTCAAATGTTTAATGCACCATTTTAAATCTCACTTAGACCTGTTATAAATTTGAAAAGTTTCTTGTGATGTACGAATATGCTCAGCTTTTACAAGATAAGTTCAACTTTTGATGTATAGTTTTATTTGTTTAGTTTCCAAGATGGCTTCATTTTGTAGGGAATTGTTTTTCTTTTCAGTTCCTGTAGTACTATAATGCCAGGTTGTTTTTTTTTCTAAAACATTACTTACTTAGATATTAATTAAGAAATAAAAAATAAGATATTTTATTTTTTATATATAGCTTAAATAATACAAGGGTGTCGTTAAAGGTATACATTCCCTTTTATTATACAACAATTTATATATTAGCGCGGCGTTAGTTTCCACAACTCGACATATAAAGCCTCAAAAATTTGGCGGAAAGGGGGGAGTGGAGTATTTTAACACTAGGCTTCCTTTGAAGCAAAAAAGAAACAGAATTTATAAAAAAGTTTTCAGCGATTAGCAAGATACTTCTGGCAAAAGCTTCGGCAACGCTATATAGAATGTGTTTGTATCCCATAAATTTCCCATTATCACGGCACCTGTCACGGGAGCCATTTGATTCAATTGTTGTATCAGATTTACAGCGTAGTAAGGCGAAGTGCTAAGGAATTTTCCTTAATTCCGTTCATTTCACCTTTCCTGTAAAAATGGTGCTCGCGAAGAAAATATACAGCCTGCGCTTACTGCTGGAGTGAGAAGCCTCTTGGAAACAATGGAACGGTTTATTTCTGGAAAAATAACTTTACGTCATATAGCTATTAAGTATTATATAAAATTTTAATCTGATTTCTGTACATATATAGAAATAATTTTTAATTTAATTTGTGGTCTGTAGAGATTCATGTATGCTTTGTTTATTAAACGAGATTATAATTAGCAAAATTGTATATTTTCTATGCTATATTTTAATATAAGAAAATATTTTTTTTACAATTTATACGCTCTACGTACTACTACGTAACGTTCCAAGTTAAAAAAAAAATAATAAAACGACATACGACGTAAGCGGAGAAAACCTCGGTAGTGTTAAGATACTCCATTCCCCACTTTCCCCACAGTCGCACGTTGCACGTCGCACTATGAGATACAAAGCTACTTGTAAACATAACATTAAATTCACGAAAACCGCCATTCACTTACCTAAAAGCTAAGATATAAAATATTTTCTTTGTAACGACACTTCGACGATTTGGGCCGCTTCCAAGCTATTGTCGCCCTGAACAAAAACAGTCTATTAACATCAGAATCTACGGCAAAACAAACTGAGCACGTGCAATGAGCTGTTACGTAAATATATCTTCTCTCCTATCTCCACTTAATATTACAGAGAAAATGGTTTTTCGATGTAAGAATTTATTATATTAGTTTATACTTACATTTTTTTTTTCATTTTCTTTTTCCTCTTCCACTTGTAGCGTTTTGGACAGAGGGAGCCTAGGATTAAAACACACCGCTTCCCACTTTCTGCCGAATTCTGGAGGCGTTGCGTGTTGAGTGGCGGAAATCTACACAACACTTTGCGGAAAAGCGAAAGCGAAGAAAAGTAACATATTTCATATTTTATTTTCTCGAATGGAAATCGAACCCACAACCAGTCGCGTATTACTGACTGGCCTTAAATTAGAATATATTTAGTAGAATAGAATTTTCATTCAATAATTTAATTGGCGGTGTTAGTTAGTTTTTTACTTCGTTTTTGAAAAAAAAAAGACAAGAATAATAAAAAAAAATTGAGATTGTTTTTGACTTTCGAAATAATACACTGTACTCTTTATTATCAGAATGGAGAACAATAATAGTTCCCTGAACAAGAATCACCACCAAATCACCAAACTTGTTTTTAAAATGTAATAATATACAATTTCATGTAAAAATATAACAAATCTCCATAGTAGGTATGTGCCTTGGGAATTCTTCTTCACCAAAATCCACACCTGACGTGTGTGTGAATCACGCGAGCAATGTTTGTGACAGTCATAGCGATAATACTGTGTTATTATACTGAAGATAGATTTGCTGATGTTATCTTCTATATATATATTCTTAGAAGAAATGTTACAGATGAAACGTTAATTAAGCTTATGGACCTATTTTTATATCCAAGAAAGAATTTAATTGAGGCCGTCGTGGCCCAGCGGCACAAGGGTGTGACTGTAACGCGACGGTTGTGGGTTCGATCCCCACTCGAGGAAGTGAAATATTTATTTACGTTTATATTTCCATTTCTTCGCTCTGGTGTCGAGGCAAAGCGCGGAGTTGAGTTCTGCCACTCAACACGCAATGCCTTCAGATTTCGGCAGAAAATGGGGAACGGAGTGTCTTAACACTAGGTTCCCTCTGGCTACCCTGGTATGTGCGGGATACAGCGTGAAGCTGTTTTATAATAACTAACGAATAATCCATATAATTAGATAAAAACTTTCCATATTATAAAATTTTACAACATAGCAAAACTACAAAATATAGCAAAACTTTCACAATTTACCAAAAACAACCAAACAGAATTGTAAATGTTATTTAATTAGTGAAAACTACTCCGGATCTGAATTCTGATCCGCATTTCACTGTAAACTTATTAAATAAATTGTGTATTTTAAAATATTTCATATTAAACGAATATTTCATATATCTTTATATTATTTTTAGCTGTAAATTTATATCTTTCATATAAAATCAAGGGTTGTATGGTATTTGTGGAGCTTGGCGTTTATCCCGCATGTAAGAGTAGCTAGTGATAAGCTTCTACGTGTTTAGTGGCGGATAGCAACGTCACACACACATATAATTGTTATCTAGTAAACTGTACTCTGGCACGCCTAAAAGCCATAAAATAAAGAACCAACACAAACTAATATTGAAGCATATGTGGATGCTACGCTTATGATACAGTTGCTGATCTTCTTCTTCAATTCTTCAACGTTAGTTATTAGAGTTATAGTTGTAGGTAGATCATCAAAAGCCATTTAGAGATTTCTTTTCCCTAGCCTGTACTGTCCCGTTATTGGGCAAAGGCGACTCCCCATTTTTTCCACTCTCGTCTATTTCTTTTTCGTTTCTATTTTTTAGTGAAATACTTATATTTAATAACATGGGGTAATTTTATTTTTCATTCTAAAACTCAATGCTTAACATCCAAGAATATTGTATACTTGATTTTAAACCCTAAAATGTAACATGGGTTATGTTTCAATCAAATTTTCACTCTCGAGGGAACCAATCACCAGGTTGGAGAGCAGTTCTGTTGAGAAATGCCGTTGAAGACTTGACGCAGTTATAAAGTCTAAACGACTCTGGCCGTATAGTACCCAATACATACAATAACGTAAAAGTGGATATTGCTAACTCAATAACAAACTTAAAATATTCTACACCTCAAAGAGANCTGATCTTCTTCTTCAATTCTTCAACGTTAGTTATTAGAGTTATAGTTGTAGGTAGATCATCAAAAGCCATTTAGAGATTTCTTTTCCCTAGCCTGTACTGTCCCGTTATTGGGCAAAGGCGACTCCCCATTTTTTCCACTCTCGTCTATTTCTTTTTCGTTTCTATTTTTTAGTGAAATACTTATATTTAATAACATGGGGTAATTTTATTTTTCATTCTAAAACTTAATGCTTATCATTCAAGAATATCGTGTACTTGATTTTAAACCTTAAAATGTAACATGGGTTATGTTTCAATCAAATTTCCACTCTCGAGGGAACCAATCACCAGCTCGTACAGCAGTTCCGTTGAGAAATGCTGCTAGGACGCTTGAAGCAGTTATAAAGTCTAAACGACTCTGGCCGTATAGTACCCAATACGTCACAATAACGTAAACGGGAATATTGCTAACGAGAATTTCAAAGAGAATAGTTTCCCTTTTAATATTTGTATATTGCAAGTTTTGCTAGAGGCACTCTCTCGTATCTCTATACAAATTTGTAAAATTATGTTCTAGTATATCAGCATTTCAATAAACTTTTATATTTATTTTTCTTTGTTTCATTGTTAATTTACTAGGAATATGAGATTTGAAAAAAGAATTCGGCGGAAAATACGAAACGGAGAGTTTAACAGTAAGTTCCCTCTGCCTACCCTGCCGTATGCGATATGCAGTCTGAAGCTGTTTTCTTTAGTATCTGATAAATACAGCGTAGGCTACCACTGCTACGCTTTTTGGTGGATATATGAAATTGCTGTCAAATCAAATGCTATTTATTATCCTTTTGGTTTATACCAAACTTCATAAGATAACTTACAGATCCAAAGATAATATGAGATAATCGAAAAAGGGTTAAAATTCAAATATTAGAGACATGAAAAATCACATTCACGTGGAATTCCGTTCGCACGAACCATTTAACCCAATAAATTTAACCATTACCCACGTCCAAGCGTACCGCCATCCGCCATAAAGCGTTTTAGAACGGGTGTGTCGCTGAAATCTCGTTACATTTTTTTTTGGTGAAGACACCAATGAAATTAATTTTGTATAATTGGGCCGTTACAGAACGGTTGGGCGGTGCTTTGTTGGCGAAACGAGACATTAGCGGAATTACAGCAGTGTATTGTATAGAAAAAATAATATAGACTCGAGTAAATTAAATTATAATAATATATGTTTTGAAGAGAGAGAGAGAGAGATAGAGAGACTGTGAACGCGGCGGTGGTGGGTACAATTATCACTCGCAGAATCTGTTATTTTTGTTTCTTCAGTCTGGTTCTTTAAAAAGATACAATAAATTAAAAAATATCAAAACTATCTTAAAGTAAAAAACAGAAAATATATGGATACTGACAATTCACGACTTTAAAACCGCCAATTCACGAATATGCTTCGAATGTTCTATTTTTAAACAACCATAACAAACTGTACGTTTATTTTTAATCATGAAAAGTAATTTTTCACGTATATACGCAATTTCATATACCTCAAACACAGATTTTTTTTTCGTATGTATTATTTAATTTTTCCATAGCATAGTACACACAGATTGGAAATATTAATATTATTTGATGGTAGCTGTGTTTGAAATAAAAAAAATATTAAATGAAAGTAAAAGCGATTGGCAAATATCGTGCGTCCATGCCAACGGCAATAAACGAAATGTATTCATTTGGTTACGTGTTTTTTTTTTGTAGCTTTTACATTTATATAATACAGAGAGACTGATTGATGCTATCAATGGTGGAATATATATTTTTTATTATTTTAATGATTATTTGTTTCGTATTCGTTTTTAAATGTACAAATATTGTTAATATAAAATTATAGAATTTGTTTAAACAATACAAAGGAAAGCGTAAAATATACTCATATAGACATAATACTCCCTTCTATCTTTTAACGCTATATTAGAATGTCATTTTTTAAAAAGAAAATCAAAAATAAAAACAAATTCCATATTGATACAGTACAAACCGCGCTTCAAAGTCAAAGCATTGAAAATATTTTTTAAAATCGTACAAACCACACAGTCACGCCCCGAACGAACACGGCAAACAAATCTACTCTTTTGACTTACCCGTGACTGGGTGGGTTATTATTTACATTTCGGCTCCCGTATCATCTATGTGAACGTATAGCAAATATTCTATAGTAAATAATAATAAAGCTAATATTTTGGCAGCAAAAACCCTATATATAATGGAAAAACGGATTATTGGTGAACGAAATTTAACGAGCGCATCAACTATGCATAGAGAGATGGTAAGCCGTCGTGTGTACAAGGTAATTTGAATAAATAAATAGCTACGACTGCGGGTGTCTAATATTGGTAAGTTCTCGGCTTACGATAATACAAAATCAATACAGTGAGCTCCAATTAATCGGGGCTATGGTAACGTTTTCGAGGAACTACCTTACACATTTCAAATATTACCCATCCAGAAATACTACGTTTATCCTACATGGGTAGAATTAAAACTATCGATCGTTCTGGTTGGTTCTGGTTCATTGGCTGTCTTCGCCATTTATGTTGTATGCAGCACTAATATTAATTTCTTTGCTTTTCGGAAACATTCATTTCTTTACTTTAGTTTCCTTTTTTTACTTTAGGTTTATGGAATACTTGTACTTTTTCTTTTTTTCTTCCCCCGATCTCATCAATTTGTATATAACCATCCGAAGGCTTAATACATGACCTTCTTTCAATAATTTATACATTGTTTACGAAAATCTACCAAAGCTTCGTTGCGTGTTTTTTATCACTGGCTTCCGGAGCCAAATAAATGTTACTACATAATCATTTTGTACCCAAAAAAAAAGTGATAATTTTTAAGATATGATATCGTATAAGCACGACTGACTATTCTTTGCATCTCATCTCTGGCATTTTGTATATTTATATATTAATATATTTACTGTGTAATTTTTTTACAGACAAACGAATCACGTTCACAACGTTCACAACAATCACGAATATTAACCAGTATAATAATAGACTGTAACCCTACAATAATAAATAGTCTACTGTACTCCAATAGAGCTTATTATATTTATTTTTAATTATTTAATTCCGATCAAAGGGAACCCGAACATGTAAACACGTGCGAATACCCGAAATCGTAAAATTAAAAACTGTTATCCAAATTTATCCGTCCAACTGGAAGTGAACGAACATTAATTAGTGGAAAATATGTTTGCGAATTAATCTCTCGACAGCCTATCGATTACTCTTATATGGGAAATATATGAGTATCGATTTTAAATATTATACAACGTAATAAGATATTTACTTTGTTATTTTTTTAGAAAATATATATTTATAAAAAAACATAATCTAGCGGGATTTTTATTTTTTCTATAAAAGTATTTTACTTTTCTTTATTTTACTTTTCTTTTCTTTTCATAGAATAATACTTTAAAATGAAAAAAAATATTTACGTTATATCTGAGTAGGTACTGTTCTACGGTAGTTATATACCGATGGAGTGGCACATCTGTATTAGTTGTTCTTTATAGAGTTCATATAGTTGGTAAAAATATATATAAACCAGCTGGTTGGTGCTGAGCTCAGACTAGCAAGCCCACGATTAGACATTTTGTAGAATTGCATGACACTTGAATTGATTTATTTTTAGCTTCTGGTTCACTGCAGGGTAGAATTCTTCGAATAGGAATCGAACCTATAACCTATCGCGTTTACACTTTACAGTCACTCTTTTGCACATTTTATCTACATAGCCAGAGTCTATATTTATTTAAGTGACATTTGTACCCACAATTGCAATGTCTAAATGTAGTTAAATATAGGACTAACTATGCCACGACAGCCTTTAGCTTGTATAATAATTAGAATAGGAAGTTGACAAAATAAATTATACGTATACAGACGCGTCTTATTACGTGTAAAGTGAGGCCTATCTGTAAAAATAAGTAAAACGCATAAGTAATATAGTTAGTTGATCCACCAGTATTAAATCTCCAAGTAAAATATAGAAAATATTAATCGAAAAATTCGCAATAACAAACATTCTGTGCTAGACAGTAATTTAATAATAGAAAATCGAACCAGAAAACATAACCGAAGTGAACTGGCAGGAGGCAAATGAAGCATACAAAATAAAAAGCGAGTTCGCCTGTACATAATACAAAATCGATACAGTAAGCCCCAATTAATCATAGATGGGAGTTTTTCCGATGCAAGCTTTTTAGTGGGAACGTAATTCTTTGTATTGTGGATTGGGGAGTGTTTTTTTGTACTTTTGAAAAAGACAGAGAGATTTTTTTTATTCTTTTTTTCTTTTATTTCGAAAATCATATCTAATTGTGTATGAAATTGGATGGTTTGAAAATGAATCACGTTGATTGATGATAAAAAATTGGGTTATCGGCTACATTCTTGTCGGCTTGGTTTGGAGTTATTCTTTGTATATTATAATATAGAGTTCGATATTTATTAAGAAATGGAAAAAATGCATAGTCGCTGTACACCTCTGCCTACACCGCAGGAGAGGCAGAGGGAAACTAGTGTTAAGACACTATGTGCCTAACTTTCTGGCGAATTTTTAGAAGCATTGTGTGCTGAGTGGCGGAACTCAACGTGGGGCCAAGCCCAGGGGTTCTGGCACCAAGGTGTCAGAGCGAAAAAATAAGATCGAACCCACAAACGCCACGTTAAATTCCATTGTGCCCCACCGCCATAACGAAAAAATAAAATAATGATAATTAAGATCTTGGTTGATTTAAAAAAGAAATAAGAGTTTCCACTAAATTCTACTTTTATTAAGAGAAGAATTACAAAATTGCCGAGAAAATGTTTTAAAGACTGCTAGAAAGTTTCGCCAGCTCATTGGAACTGAAGATTTATCTTTAAAATAACGGCATCGCTAATGTACAACTCCAATTTGGTTTTTGCA
>JAKRZM010000056.1:219596-251414 GCA_036379175.1 Heliconius cydno galanthus | reverse complement strand
AAAATCGAAAGGTCACTCACTCATCACGAAATCTCAGAAACTACATGTGCTAGGAATCTCAAATTTTGCATAAGAGTTACTTATAAGACGTAAGTGCTCGCTAAGAGGGGAATTCGTAATATTCGACTTCTAAGGGGTTGTTTTTGGAGTTGAAATTTTGTATGAAACTTCGTTACTACAAATGCTAGGTGTCCTAAATTTTGCATGGACATTACTTATAGGACGTAGGTACTCATGGAGACAGAAATTAATAATAAAATAGTTCGCGCAGGCGAAGCCGCGGGCGGACCGCTAGTTATATAATATAACCCCCTGTATATGTAGTATGTATATCATTTATTGATTCTGTCGACTCCTCGCGATACATCTTCAATGTCAAACCCACGTCCACGTCCTCTTTGACAAGTGACAGCTGCGTCTTGCCATAGCAGGAAATCCCATCGATTCAATACCCTGGCGTCCGCTTATGACAGTCCGTAATTGGATATATAAATAAGTACATATCCTATTTCCGCTTTAGTTTAGTAGGTAGTTTGTGATAGAGGAAATGAAAATTTGATAGATGAAATTAATTTCCTCAAGTAGGAATCGAACGCGAAACCTGTCGCTGCTGCAGTCGCACGCTTGTGTCCCTGTGCCATGACTGCCTCAAATAATATTTACTTGTTATAATAAAGTAATATACATTTGTATATCTGATTATATAGATATTTTTCTATATACATATGTGTATGTGAAAATGAATATAAACATATTATATAATAAAATATTGCTACTAATTTTCCTTTCAATTACATTCAAAAAAAAAAATTGCGTAGGTCAATATAATATTTTTTCAAATATATTCGTTTTATATACTGTGCCAACAATTAAGTATCTTATGAACTAGCATTTAAATGGTACCTTGTTATACAATATTCAATAGAAATTGGGGGACAGGGTGTCTTAACGGTAGGTTCCCTCTGCCTACCATGCTGCGCGGGATACAGCGTGAACCTGATTTTAGTACGTGAAAAGTAAGCAAAATTAGTTTTATACTCATAAAATATGGCATAAAGGGCTTCAGGCTATAATAAAACAATCAATATTAATTAGTAAGTAGACTCAATGGACGTCAATACACCGCTCGCGTTTATTCAGCTTAATTAAATGACACAGGGTAAAGAGAAAATTTCTAGCATTGGGGAGGGGGGGGGGCCTTGTTCCACTGTTTCTAAGTTTCTACGTAAGTCGAGTGCGGTAATACTTCATTTGCAACTTTATAGTACATTTGTCACACACTCTTCGTGCTGGTGAACGTTATTAAAACTATTTTCTGGCTTAAAATAATTCTGTCTACTTTGAAGGTTTCCTTTCTTCTTCATTATTCTGGTTACTTGGTGTTGATGATAAATGTATAAATGGGTACATGATATGCCTAAAGAGGTTTAGGTAGAGTCATGATACAATTGTTTGGTACATTTTAGTTCCAGTGTAATCTTAAAATAGTATAGTATAGTTGTATAATATAAAAAAAAAATTAAATCAAATTAAATCAGCTTCACGCTGTATCCCGCACACAGCAGGATAGGCAGAGGGAACCTAGAGTTAACTGCGTTGAAAGCAGAACTCAACACCGCGCTCTGCCTGGACTCGATAGTTGTATATAATATACAAAATATGTGTATCATTAAAATCAAACATTAATTATAAATAATGAAATTGCTAATTAAATATTAATAGTAGCTATTAAAATAATAATTATGTACTTGATTAATTTTGTCCAGGTTTGCAGTTGCTTTTACAAAATGTACTTTGTACTGTATCCCACATGGACCATGGTAGGCATCAGGAACCTAATGATAGACAATCCCCACTGTCCACCGAATCCTGGAGGCATTGTGTGTTGAGTGACAGAACTCAACAAAGTGCGGTCTGCTACAAACAAAGAAAATATTAAATATTTCAATTCCTAAAGTGGGAACCGAAGCCACATCCTACTTTAAAGCTGGCAGAAGTATATACTTATTTTTTTATGTACTTACTTTAAATGTATTTCTTTTACCGTCACCAAAATTTTATAATAATTTACCTAACAAAAAATTTTACTTCATCATTATTTGCATTGATATAAGAAAATTGGTTTGCATTTTAAAAGATTATTCATAAGCTTAAAATTTTCCAGTCTTTTTATGAGAGGAAGACAGACGTCGTTAATTAATGGCGAGCGAGGATGAAAAATTATAAAATAAAGGAGCAAAAGTGTTCATTCAGCGAGAGTGTAACCTCTGTGAGGCAGCTTTCGTTAAATTATTATCATGGAAATATGTTCCAGCTTATATTTTGTTGCTATTTTTTCTGAGTTTGCTGCTTAAAGAGGAAAATATTTTTTGGAAATAGGAAAATTCATTAAAAATGTCATTTCAAATCTCAAGCTCTTTCTAATTATACGTAAAAAACTGATATAGTAGCTTTTCCTTTTTCTCGTATAACAGGGTAGGTAAAGGGTACCTAGTGTTAAGACACTCCGTTCTCCTGTTTTTCAATAATTATCGAGATATTGTGTGTTGAACGGTGGAATTCAATATCACGCGTAGTACAAGAAAGGGAAAATGAAAATAATTTAAATATTGATCATGCCTTCGATGCCATTCGCCTCCTCTCCAATGTAGATTTTTTTTTAAATTTTCCATTTATTTTGTTATTATCGTTACTTAATTTTTATTAGAAACATTTAAGGTTTTTACGTAATTTCACATTTCATAACAAACACATTCCTTCAGCTTACAGGCAAGGTTACTCAAGCCCTACATAATTATGGAATGGCCGGCGGCAAGCTAAGAAAATTGTTCAAATTCTATAAATAATTTATAGGAATCCCGAGTAGCTCAACTTTGAAAGACTTCTGGTATGCGAATATTCCTTCAATGTCTTTACAACATTTAAATAATTTTTCGAATCTTGAAATATCTGTGAATTTTTTAAATTTGCTTTATTTATCAGTAAAAATGAAGAGTTACAACAAAAAGTATGAAAATAAGGGCATTTTTTCAAAAAATATAATGCTTTTGTATATTTCATATTTTCATATAAATAAAGTAATCAGCTTCTAATTAAAAAATAGGAGAAGATACCAGCAAAAAATTATTTTATTTTAGCGTTCATTATTACGTAAGCAAGTATACTCCGGGTGACAATTTTCCGCGCTAATGCAAACTTGTACTGGCAACAGCAATCTTTTACTACTCATTTTACATTAAAAACAAAAAAGGCGTATAAAATATTGTAGTAATAATAATGGTAATATTTAATTAAAATGACAAAGAAGCAAGACTAGTAAAAATAGAAAATAAAATAGTTATATAACAGTTAATTTAAAAAAAAAATTATAGCTCTTAACAAATAGTTATATAATAGCTAACACTACATTCTCTCTGCCACTGCTATATGCGGGATACCGCGTGAAGCTGTTTTTATAAAAAAAAACATTAGAAAAACAAGCAAACCTATTAAAATTAAAAAGATCACCTTTTAAATACTTGAGAGATAAATTACGATAGTATGAAGTAATTATCGTATTGTCGCGTAGATGGTGAACATGACGGGCTGACAGCCCTGCTGGGGGCGTCCTCCCCTGACTTGGCGCTGGCGTCTGATGCATCAGATAGTCTGCCATTGCCAGATCACGACAACGGTATGTTTGTGTGTGAACAAATATAACATAAATAACGTTGTGTGTGTGTAATTGTTGTGATACTAACCAAAAATAACAAAATTCCCACTCGAAAAAATTAAATATTTTAGAAATACATTTCTTCGCTCTATTATCGAGATAAAGCAGGGCGTTGAGTTGCACTATTTGAAACGTAATGCCTCTAGAATTCAAGGAAAAGTGGGGAGCAGAGTGTCTTATCACTAGGCTGCCTCTGCCTACTCGTGCTATAAGCGGAAAAGAAATGTTTATATTCCTAGATATATATTTTGCATAATTTTGGAAGATATCAAATAAAATATGATATTATATCACTCCATTCTCCTCCAGTCGTTTGTCTAGTCCAGTTTAGAGACTGCCTACGTCTTGACATAAACCATTTATTCTACTAGGCATGTGAAATAAACTACTACAATAGTAATTATAAACATTCCCTCGAGTGGCCTAATCAACGTGGTCAGTGCACGTCGCAGCTTTGCCACAATGACATCTTGATTAGTGAATATAAATGGCATAGCAGTTGTTAGCAGTATTGGGTGTTTTGTGATTAAAAAATTATAGCACGATACGATGAAATAATATCGAGATAGAATATTAAAATGCATATATATTTTTGTATATATTACTAAGATTACAATATTTAAGTTCTATCTTTAAGCACCGGGGCACATGCGTGTTACTGTAAAGAGGACTGTGGGTTCGATTTTCACTTGGGGGAATGAATAATTATTTTTTTGTTTATGTTATCATTTCTTCGCTCTGGTAATAAGACAAAGGTGTTGAGTTTCGCTAATCAACACATAATGCGTCCGAAATCCGGCGGAAAGTGAGGAACGGAGTGTCGTAACACTAGATTCCCTCTACCTACTGTTACGTCTTTAGTTTTGATAGTTATTAAATAGTAAATACATCTCAGAACTAACTTCCACAGCACAGAAACACCAAACCTGCTTTGTAACGGTTCACAAATGACAAATGTAAGTCGCCTCCTGGTGCCAGATTGGAGTTGGCTCACGTTTCAAAATGCAATCAGGCAAAAGGCAGTTCCTTTAAGAAATATTGCTGTGGTACAGAGATTTTCAAATATTTTTATTTATAATACATTTTTTTATCAGCTTCACCCTATATCCCGCACGTAGCAGGATACCTAAGAAGAGGGAACCTGTGAATCTAGTGTTAAGACACTCCGTTCTCAATTTTCTCCCTAATTCTTGAGTCCTGTGACGGGTACCTTTTTACTGCATTTCGTTCCGCAAATTGAAGATGCATACATAACTACCTACAAAAAAAAAACATTTTTTTGTCTCGAGAAATACTTGCAATTTTTCTCAAAGTATATACTAGAAAACTAGGAATATCTATTTGATGGAATTCAGCTCTCAGGAGTCGAGATCGCTCTAAACCTTTTAGCTTGCTTTGTAACAGAATGCAAGTAGCGCTTCAGAACTGGAGATGACACACACGTGTCGAAAATAACGAGTCATTTTACTGTCTCCCATTACATAGTATTGCGGAACAAAGACGTTTGTAGTTTGAGAAACAGTGTTTCATAAAACTTGTCGCGCAATACCATTTTATTATGGCGTGTGCATTCATCTATATAAAATCGAAAGGTCACTCACTCACTTATCACGAAATCTCAAAAACTACCAGAGCTAGGAGTTTCAAATTTTGCATGGAGGTTATTTATAAGACGTAGGTGCTCGCTAAGACGGGAATTTGCGACTCCTAAGGGGTTGTTTTCGGGGTTGATAGTTTGTATAAAACTTCGTGATTACAAGTGCTAAGAGTCTCAAATTTTGCACAGGGTTACTATTTAGGACGTAGGTACTCATGGAGACAGTAATTAATGATAACGTAGTTCACGCAGGCGAAGCCGCGGGCGGGCCGCTAATTATTTTATATATTGGCAATAGCTTCAGCTAGATGTTTTGGATATTTATCTAGGAAATGCTTAACAATTTGAACGTAGCGGTATTTGAACTTGCGGCTCTTGAAAGCTTTTTAAGCGCTCCGACCACTAAGCCATACGTTCTCATCAAGCTACGTCAAATTTCTAAGCTATTATATATTTTATATGTTTTTTAAAATAAGTGTTTATTATTAGTGAAATAATTTTAGAAATGTAAAAAACGATGTTTAGATATTTTTTTAAGGTTTTTTCATGGATAATGTATGACATTTGAGCTTTCTTAAAACGTGGATGTGGATATAGCTATATTTAACGTGTCTAATCTTTGATATTAGTACTTTGGAAATATTATAAAAATATATATTACAGGATTAATGTCATAAAAAAATATGTTTTGAGAAACTAAAATTAAATTATAAATTCTGATAATGTTACAAAGTTATATCATGTTTAAATTATTATAGAAGTTAGTTCAAATTTACGACCAACTACTAATGTAATATAGAAGATAAATGTTATTAGAAATTTAGGCATTATACATACATACATACAAACATCTTACACAACTTGGAAGTTTCTTCCGTATAGCCGAAAGCGACAAACCCTGGCAATTCGCGAAACACATCAATCTCGAAGTTGAATAGGGTTTGGGGAACTAAATCCAACACGAGAGGATCCGGCAAATCGTTCTATTTGTCAAAGCAACTATGACTGTAAACAATCCATTGAAGTACACGTGTCGTCGCTCTTGTTGTTGGTATTTGAATCAGATATCTTTTATAGTATATGATATTAAGAAATATATAATATTTACATATATTTAGATTTTTTAAATTAGTATATTTATTTACGTTTATATTTCCATTTCTTCGCTCTGGTGTCGCAGCGCAGCGTTGAGTTCTGCCACTCAACACGCAATGCCTCCAGAATTCGGCATAAAGTGGGGAATGCAGTGTCTTATCACTAGGTTCCTTCTGCCTACCCTGCTGCGTGCGGGATACAGCGTGAATGAAGTTGATTTAATTTAATTTTTATTTAAATTAGTAATTATGAATGAACCCTTTTTTTAAAACGACTAAATGGAAAATGCATATATTTCTGGAGATTTACTACTAAATTCAATAAAGAAAACAAATAAAAAGATTTAGAGAGATTTTAAAGTCATCAACAGTTTAAAGGACAAAGTTATTCCTTATAATTTAAAGTTTGCTAACCTTATTTGACATAAAACAAATTCTAACGAACTAATTACTGCTTTTGACGTCAAAGAAACGAGTCCTTCACTAGAAAATGTGATTCGACGTCCGAGGGAATGATTTAATTTCAAATGTAACATGTTTTTTTCACAAATAAACCGTAGTTCTTGTATACGAACTGGTTGGGAAGGAATGCTTTACGATATTAATATCTAAATAAATAAATAAACCCATACAAAGGTTTCTCTTTTGCAAACGTACGTTCGTACCTCTTAATAACGTTTCCTGGTATCTCCCGGGCCTTTGACGCAATTTGCATATACTGATGTGCTTCTACGCTCTCTGTAATAGCTATGAATATAGGAAGGAATGTTTATTCAGCTACAAATAGAGATTTATGTTTAAATTGTTCAAATATGTTGTTTGTCTGTCTATGTTTGATTATGGTTGTTTGGAATTAAGATCCAAATAAAATGGCTGTCGCGTGTACTGTAAATTCTATATTTGTGAATAATTTGTAATTAATATTAAACAACTATTCCGCTGTAACTGTTTCTCGTTTATTTATTTTGTTTTAAATAGAAATTATAACTTATTTAATAAAATAATATTTTCTTAACAACCCATCTCTCGCAGCTTTGCTTAATTTTTATTTATTAATTTGTAGCTTTGTCCTTAGGACAATGTCTGTAGGAAATCTTCTTAGTAAGCAAAATCTTTCACATCTGACATGTAGCCCTATATGTTAGATATATTTTAGCGTATACGTTAATTAATTAAGTCTTTACTTTATTATTATATATTTTTAACATATTTAAAGTGTTATTAATTTGTCTTCAATTATAATAGACAAAATACGTAACGTTAAAACTAAATTAAATTTAAACTTAAATCTTTATTAACAGTTGGAAATAGTTCATTTGTTTTCTCTCTGAATTCTCCAATGAAGTGGTAAGTCATGATTACGAGTGCGGCGGGGTTTCAGGAGAGAGGCATTAAATAGCCTGTCAAGTGAGACTCGGTGCAAGTAGAAAATGTGCAAAGTCGTCACTCTCGTACTTAACCCTCGCCCTCGGGCAAACGTTCCCGTTACGCAGAAACGGTACACACGTCAAGTCTTTTGTCGCTTTAGCTAATTTTTTTTGCCTTTTCGTTATTTTTATTGTTTTTTATTCGTTATTACTACTGTTTTTTTTTTCTTTTAACTTTACGCTGTCTGTCTCTGCTATATCTGCTATCCCGCACTTAGTATAGTAGGCAGAGGAAACATAGTGTTGAGATATTTCGTTCCCATTAAGACACTTCCAGTTTCCGACTTTCCGCGAAATTATGAAGGCACTGCGTGTTGAAATGCGAAAGTTAACCCCGTGCTGTTTCGTAACCAGAGCGAAAATGAAAATATTAAATATTTCATTTCCCCGAGTGGGAATCGAACCCACAACCTGTCGCGATTACAATCATACGATTGTACCTAAATCTCACTCTATTATTTATATTTAGAATAAAGACAAAGTACAGCGTTGAGATCCGCCACTCAACCCGCAATGTCTCGAAAAATTACTATCTGCCGATTTTCCGAAAAAATACTCATCACACAATTATCTATTCCATCTATGGTAAATAATACAAGGTGCTAAAACAAAAAAAATATATGGTAAAATACTTAAATAATTTATTGGTACTCCCGTCACTCAAACCCATTCGTAGAGGCTTCTCTGAAGTCGCCAAAAATGAAACGTCCCACTTAAAATTGCAGGTTCTCCACCCACGAGCATATTTAATAACCAACGGTCTGTTCTCAGACGATTCTTTTTTAAAGCTTATATTTGATTTGAATGATTGACCCTGAACTAGCAAGAACTATCTACAAGCAAGAACTATAACAATTTAGGGTTCCACTTTTTTTAGCACGGCAGGCACAGAAGGAACCTAATGGTCTAATTCCTGAGAACATTTATTAAGAGTTCAACATATTTTAATGTTATAAGTTAAAAAATTTAAAATGTATATTTAAATGAAAGCTTGCCCATATATAAACCACGGTGCTAAGAAACAAATGTTAAAAGTCATTAAATTTTCTTTCTATGAATGAATAAAGCGACCGCGGCCTACACCGCCATATTTGTCGTGCCTCACGTCCCGCATCAAATTTATAGCCTTCAAATGAAACATGCATGAGAACGTAGCGAGATTCAAAACAACTTTTGGTATGTTTGCGAACTGTTGTTGAGGCCCTCGTGACACAGGGGTACAAGTAAACGCGACGGGTGGTGAGTTCGTTTCCCATAAGGGGGAAATTAATTATTATTTGATAACATTTGCTCTAATACCAAGGCAAAACCAGAGTGGTTAATATAAAATATCATTTTTGGCTCTATAGCCTTCTAGTGATTTTGTTGCTCTGGTAACGAGATCTGGTGTGGAGTTGATTTACGTCACTCTCGAAAATTGGGCGGAGAGTGGGTAGAGCCCGGTGTGACTGTCGACACAACAGGTTGTGAGTTCGATTCCCACTTGGAGAAATAAAATGTTTAATATTTTCATTGCTTCGTTTCGATGTCGAGGCAAAGCGCGGCGTTGAATTCGTCCTCTCAACACGCAATGCCTCGAATATCCCGCGGAAAGGGAAAAACGGAGTGCCTTAACCCATACCTGAACTGCTGTATATCTTATACAGGATGAAACTGAAACAAAAAACTATTGTATGAATGTAGAAACTGTTGTAAAGTTGAATTCAAATTCTACTTTTCACATGTAATTGAGTTTTATGCTAAACAAATTTGAGTTAGACGAGTCGCTTTTATATCTGCGATGAATCCCGTTACATTGTTCCCAACTTCACAACACTCGTTCAGTGCGAGGTGGACTTTGTGAAGAACCAACGGATTACCATTCTTATAGTTTCTGTTTTAGTAAATTTGTTTTAATGTATTTCTTTTGTGTTGTTTATTTGAGACTTTAAATAGTTTATTAGTATAGTATATGCTGTAGAAGTAAATGTTATTGACAAAAGATATGGGTTTGGTAGTTAAGTATTTAGAAAAGATTGTTTCATTTGTTGAGGTAGTTGTGGCGCAGCGGCACAAAACGTGTGACTACAAACACGACAGGCTGTGAGTTCGATTCCCATTCGTGGTAATGAAATATTTCGGAAAATTCGTTTCTTCGCTCTGACGTCGAGGCAAAGGGCAATGTGAGCTCCACAACTCGATAGGCAATGTCTCCAGAATTCATCAAAAATAGGGAGCAGAGTATCTTAAGACTCGGCTCTCTGCCTACCCTGCTGCAAGCGGAATACAGAGAGAAACAAAAAAAATGTCATAAATTTTAACACTCACTTAAGTTGATGAATATTTTTATTTTGTCATATATTTTATATTATTTCGAAATGTAAGTAATAATGATTTATATTACGCTTGTCACAAGATATTGCTCGGGGCTATGATTAACGGTGCAACAAAAGACGACTTGACAACCCATTACCCTAATGGATGTTTTTAATGAAATGTAACCTGGTGGAACATAAGCTGGTTGGTGTACGAGTAAATACAGAATAGTACGAGCTTAAACGTATATTCTCAGTAGAAATGTATATAATAGAATTAATAATAGAGTTTTGTTTATTATTTTTAACTATTTTTATATAATGCTTATTAAAAGCCTAGAGTTAAGACACTCCGTTCTTCACTTTTCGCCCAATTCTGTTATCTTGCATTTTGACTTGTATAACTCAACGACCTGCTTTGCCCCGACACCAGAGCGAAGAAATTAAAATAATTAATATTTTATTTGCTCGAGTGAGAATCGAATCCACAATCGGTCACTATTATTAATAAACACCTTATAGAGATGTGTAAAATTTAAATAAAAACATGTTCTTCTTCTTCCTGTACCTAATGTTATAGTTTTATTGCATTTCGTAGTATTTTTTTTTTATTGGTAACATACAGATATTTTAATTATTGACCACGGTAGGCATTTCCTTTATTATGTATATTTTATACAATAAATAGACCGAATACTGTCCTCTGGGAGACCATTTCTTGAATAAAAAACACTTATGTAAAAAATCTATATATACTAGTAGCAACTTGTTCTTTCCTAAAAGCCTATCTTATTCCCTAAAGCATTGTATTATACAAAATAAATAAGAAGCGCTTTCCTTGCTTTTTTTGGGAAACGTTTTTTACTATGCCTGAGCCTACGCACTGCTACGAAAAAAAGGTTACTGGAATCTGGACCAAAGAAATTTTACTGGTTTTATGTATCCCTCAAACAGCAGGGTAGGCAGAGGGAAAGTAGTGTTAAGGCAGAGGGAAAGTAGTGTTAAGACACTCCGTTCCCCACTTTGACTAAAATTCAAAGAAGCCTATTAAAAGAATGCCACAAAAACTTACTTTTATTACTGAATTTGGATATTGAATTAAAATTGAAGAATTTACTATATTATAGAATATAAAAATATATTTTACAAATAATCTTTTAAGTGCTAATATTTAATTAAATATGCACTCTCGCTGACCTCGAAACGACATATTTATCTAATTTCCCTGCCAATTAATGTTTACGATATGAACTGGGTCAGATGTTAGTTCTGGATTTTTATAAAATAAAATATATATATTTTATATAATAATTACTTTGTTTGGATTATTATAGAAATATGTTATGTAGTTAAATCTGGGTTTAAAGTAGACTTGAAATTATGCCATGTAAAGATAATAGACATTACTTATTGTTTGAAAAATAGACGCCTATTTTCATCATCATATAGAAAATATCATAGATTTTTTTCTTAAAATAAAACTTAAGAGTTGAATGGATGGTCTATATAAATACAATTATAATTATTTTTCTTATGATTTTTATATAATAATGTGTGTATTATAAAATACACTATTATTTACGTACTTTATATATAAATATTGTTATATATGTAAATTGAGTCAATTGTAATATTTATTTACGTTTATATTTCCATTTCTTCGCTTTGCTGTCAAAGCGCGGCGTTGAGTTCTGCCATTCAACACGCAATGCCTCCAGAATTCGGCAGAAAGAGGGAAACGGTTACCCTTGCCTACCCTGCCGCGTGCGGGATACAGCGTGAAGCCGAGTCAATTGTAGCGCAGTGCAAAAATTCTATATGGCTGTAACTTCTCTCTCTACTCGAGGAAATGAATTATTAATCAACTATTTTAATTTCTATTATAAAAAGTAAGTATATTTAACTATTTCATGTAAATCAACGAATATCCTGTAAATATAAATAGCCTGAATAGCACAATATAAATATTCCACTGCAAATTACTACATCGCTAACTAAATTAAATTTAACATTACTGAGTGAATGGACTGTTTGATATGTACTTAGCGGTAGCAGACATTAGACTAGAGCGCTTCTCCACTATTTTCTAGCTCTTTTAATGAAAAATAAATACTAGTCTATCTATAGATAAAATAGTTACTTTTTTTAATGGATTTCTTTATGTTTTTTTTTTGGGAATGAAATTATGCCATAGATCACATTGTGAGAGAGATCCTAGAGAGAGAATAGAGAAATAGAGAATGCCTATATATTACGTTACTTTCTCTATTAGTTTGAAAATTATTTTTTAAATTGGCCGCTTTATAGAGAAGCTACTTCTAAGTTCAATTTGTTAATATTCTTTTAAACATAAACACATGAATAAAAATCTTCGGAGTCGTCTAAGATTGACTACAATATTTTGTTATTTATGTTCGTATACAAAAAATATAAACAATTCGCCATCCGTGCCGATGCTCACATCCGAAAAAGATAATAGGAAAAAGCGACATATGTTTAAACATAGTTATAAATGTACATAAATAGATTCTAATTATATATAAATAGTTAGAATGGCACCTAAACAAACAATTAAAGGATCGAATACACTAATTTCCACTTAGTAATCGAAATCATTAACTACTAAAGCAGACTCATCAGAAATTAGAATATAGAGTTTATTTATGAATATTGTTTTCAATCTTATTTTCAATGGTTAAAATAAAATATCATTTTTTGCCCTTTAGTTGACATTATTTTCTTGCTCTAGTAAGACCTAGTACGGCGTTAATATCCACCACTCTCCAAAATTGGCCGCAACATAATGAACATTATGGCACAAACGTGTGACTGTCGACGTAAAAGGTTGTAGGTTCGATGCCCACTCGAGGGAATGAAACATTTAATTTTTCATTTCTTTAAAATCCACTCGTTTATCCTTATTATTTACCAATGTATCATGATGAAGATGAAGGCAAGCAACTTCAATCAATTTAATTAAACATAAGATATTCGTACCGTCTGACGAAAGATATTGCCAAACTTCCAAAGTTATCAACTAATATGGCAAATAATTATGACTGCCATTAGTCTCATACAAACATTGATAGATCAAAGGGGAACGTAACTAGTCAATATTTCCTACTATTTCCTAAACAAATTGTGCAAATATGGCGAAGTCGGTCTTGAGAGCAAGACTGCATTAGTTAATTATTCATTTGAGAATTGGAACTGAGCTCTGCCACTCAACACGTAATATCTAGAAATGAGGAAGTAAAGAGAAAACGGAATAAATTGATACTAAGTTCTGTCTTTTAGATTCGTTCTCTTTTCTACCTATCCTGCTGCGCGAGATAGAGTATGAGACTCAAAAATAATAAAATACAACATTATATTATGAAATACTTATTATATTATATGAGCTATAACGAGCAGTCTTTTTCCCTTTTCCTTTGTGCTTTCTGTTCTTTTTTTCTATTGCTTGTGTATACTCCTCTGTTACGTAATTTTCCTTTTCCATCTCATACCATATTCTGGTGTAAAATTTTGTATTATTAGGTTGTTAGTCAATAATATATTTAGCCGTAGTTTAGGGGTGTTTAATTTAACACAATAAATACCTAATTTATTTGTATTTTTCTTTTGCGCTCATAATCCTGTATATACTACATACCTACTAGTTTACTCAAAATCAGCTTCACGCTATATTTCGCACATATCAGGGTAGACAGAGGGAACCTAGTGTTAAGACACTCCGTGCGGAACTCAATACCACCCTTCACCTCGACACCAAAGCGAAGAAATGGAAATATAAATTTAAATAAATATTTAATTTACTCGAATGGGCAACGAACCTACAACCAGTCGATTGTACAGTCACATTTTGTGCACCTGCGCCACGAATGCCCTACTAATTTAGAGCTAAATAATACAAATACTTATTTGTTACTGTTAACTAAAACAGCTACTTACAATCGTCTATTTTAAAAACTTCGTAATTTAAAATGAGACAGGAAAATTAGTCACACAGCATTCATCTTTCTTCATAAAATATTTTAATGAAACTTAAAATTTTCACACTTCCGTAGCTTAACTACACAACAAAAATACGAGAAAAACAACTTCATTTGCGTACTTTAAAAACGTCAACTACAAAAGTAAAGAAAAACCAGCAATTGTCCTTAAAATGACTAATTATTTATGCACGACGTTCTGTTGCCGGGAGCTGGGCAAAAGGAAAAGAGCGAGCACAATTTTAGTTCCTGCATTCGCAGAATTAAAAATGTATCTCGGCCAGCAGAAATTCATAATGCGGACCCCACTCCCGTAGAAAAGAAAAACAAATCCATCGAGTTCCATTGAAGAGCATAAAGTACGTTCCTTCCAGCAATTAGGAGTTTCAATGGTTATTTTACTTAACAATTCCTACCGGTGGTAGGTATTGGGAAGTCAGTTCGATATTTTACTTACCATTACTTACCTCTACATTCACAAGTCGATTCGTTCCGCTAATACTGTCGTACCTGGATTGCATTTCGTGCACGATTTAACATCCTCAACGATCACTTAACTCACTATTTATGTGTTTAGTTCATTATTGGATACTATTTTCTGTTTATTACATTATTTTATTTTTATTATATTTAAGAAATATATGAAAAAGAAATATAGATGCCGTAATGGCGCAGCAGCACAGGGTCTGATGGTTGTGGGTTCGATTTCCCTTCGTTGGAATGATTTTTTATAATCTTTTCATATTCCTCGCGTTCTCCAGTTTTGCCATTCAACCCATAATGTTGCGATTATTGGGCGGAATATGTGGAATGGATTGACTTATCACTAGGTTCCCTCTGACAACTGCGGGATACCCATAGCGTTAATTTAAAAAAAAAATGTAATAAGGCTGCTTTTTGAATCTTACAAAAGAATATAATTTTCTGCACACAAAATAATGAAGAAAGGCACTTAAAATTCATATAATGAAATCCATTAAACATTCAAATTTAAAATATTATTATTATTATCAAATATTATAGTTTCACGTAAGCCAACATTCTATATAAAAAAAAACAATATTTCACAATTATTAGAGAAAACTAAATACAATATATTTCATTCAATATTAACAACAAAGAGAAAACAACGTACATACCCAAAATATTATTCTTTATAATATATATATATATGTAGGTTAACGGTAACGATGCGTGTGCCGAGTCGTTCCGTTGACAGCTCTAATAGATCGCAACATCCTTTGTTTACCGACCACACTCCATGTAGTCATTAGGGAGTACCAAGTTAACAAATGGGGGTAGTCGTGGTGTAGGGCACATGCAGGCGACTGGCAATGTGGTAGGATGTGCGTTCGATTCCTATTCGAGGCAATGAAATATTTCCCAATAGGGAACGGAATATCTTAACTCTAGATATCCAGGATTTCTCCGCTTATCTTGCTATGCTATACGAGGCCGAAGCGGTGGTGCAACATTTGACTTTTAACGCAATGAGTGTGGGTTCGAGCTTCACTCAGGGGAATAATAATATTTAAATTATTCCGCTCTAGTAGAAGAAGTGGTGTTGAATTCTGTCATCCAACACATACACACCGCACATAGCAGGGTAGGCAGAGAGAACCTGTGAACATAGCGTTAGGACATTTCATTCCAATTAAGACATTTCCGTCTCCCACTTTTCGGTGAATCAAATCCACATCCACCACATACAACCCTACACATCCGAACCCACGAATCCCACGCTCCCCTACCTACTCTTAAAATAAAACTAAAACTAAAATACAAAATACCCCCCATTTCGCAGTATTTTCGTATTTTAACGTTGGAAACATGCTGTAGTTAGTATTTAGTGTGAGCGTGGCCGCTTTGATAAATCGCAGAAGCCATTGTTTACTGACCGCGGCGCGGGAAGGGCAAGAGTCTACAACTTGCTTCATTATTCATCAGACCGACACTGGGTTTTAGTTCTGGGAATGTTTTTAAATGCCTACTTGTCACTATTAATTAGTTTACCAAAACTTAAATGATTCGTATTTTGAATGGTATTAATGTTTTAATATGTAAAATGGTGAAAAATATGTAGACTTTGCATCGCTCTGTTGTCTAAGTAAGCGCGGCGTTAAGTTCCGCCACTCATCACGCACTGCCTCAAAGGTTCGGTAGAAAGTGGGGAACGGAGTGTCTTATCACTAGGTTTCCTCTACCTACCCTACTATAAGCGCGATACGGCAAGAAGCTAAAAAAAAAGTGATGACAAATATATCCATACATCCATACAAAAATCAGATAACTCAAGAGTATGGAAGGCATGGCATGAATTAACTGCTTTTCAACAAACAACTCGACAAACGAGTCTAGGAAAAAATGTCAATTATATAAATAATTCGATATAAGTACAGTATTTTAAATGTATATAAAAATGTTGAATTAATTTGTGGTTCACCTTTAAATTAAAGTGAATTCGCTTCGTAGAAAAGGAATTTCAAAATGATTAAAACAAAATCCAACCTGAAATGTAAGACGTTCTCAGGTTTATTTTTAAGGCGTTTCTTAGAATTTTGTCTTTGAGCTGGATTTATAAAGAAAGTAGGAGTAAAAATAACTATTGTCCAAAAACATATAAATGGAAAATGGGTAAATACTTAGTATAATAAGATTATAAAAGTGCCGTTTAACCTCTTTTAAGTAACGTTGTTGAAATTATATTTTTAGTTTAGTTTTTCTTGTTTTTTTTTTCACGCTATATTCCCGCACACAGCAGGCTAGACATAGAGAACCTTGGAATCTGATGATAAGACGCTCCGTTACCATTAAGACAGTACCGTTCCCCATTTTCCGCCAAATTTTGGAGACATTACGTGTTGAGTGACGAAACTCAATGCCGCTGCCTCAACACCATTTTATTTCCTCGAATGGAAATTGAACTTACAACGACGACGAGCATCAAGTAGTTTTTCTTTCTTCTTGTTTTTCTATTTATATTTTACATCACTATTTTTAATTAACCAAATCAGAACTGTGCAATGTTCACGTCACTAGCCCACCAGTGACGTCAGGTTTCGAGTGGGGGGTTATTTATCAAGCACGTCGCATTGCTAAATGTATCGCATTTTACTAGAAATTCGAACGTGTCAACCCTGACTGTTACAGGCGACGTGAAATGTAGATTATATACGAGTATAGCGCTTAGATGTTTAAACTGACGTTTTATATGATAAGTTTCATATTGTATCTTGGGTAACCAAGAATTTATTTATAACATAGTGTTGAGAAAGAGTGTATAATCTTTTTGTATATATTTTTTGTATTGCTACTTTTTTACACAATTTAATATTAGAACTGATAAATCCTAGTATATTTAAATGATTATGTATTTACAATTAATATAACATTCGGTCATCGCTTTTTTAATAAAAGATTTTTTTCTATTTTACCGGAATAAAATATTATCCATATAATATAAAACAATTATCAATAAATAAATAATTATAGATACAAAAATATATTAAAAACAAATCTAGCAAAGATAACTATGTACACTAAGAACTACATTAACTAATTGCACTATAGAAAATCTTTAGAAATTCCAAGCCTAATCCTATAGTCAATTTCTCACACAAAATTAATTAGTGCTGTAAAATCTAACTATCATTAGGAACACCTGCACGCCTGGCATTGCTCAGTTCTGTGAAGCCGGAAACGTGTTCAAATTACCCTCAGACTGAATTTACTTGTCAAAAGCGTCCTCAAGACATATCACTATACTAAACGCCTACACAAGTACTCGTACGTTTTAACATACCTATATATGGAAAACCAGTGTTGAATATCTTAATGAGAGTATGAAGGCACGTATATTATTAAGTAATAGTGCAAATATTTATATTATATAAAAAAGGTTTTTGGAAAAATATTTTCTAGCCACTACTTAATGAATGGCGGAACTAAACGCCGAGCTTTTGCCTTGGTGCCAGAGCGAAGATATGAAAATATTAATAGTAATTCTTGTCTCTCGAGCGGAGATTGAACTCACACCTTTGCGCTACAGTACAGGCTTGTACTCCTGGGCCAGGAGAGCCTCATAAGTAATCTATAGCAGTCAATAATTAAATCGAGCAACTTGTACTCATCTATCCCATTAATTAACGACCCAAGGTCGTTTCCATGCGAACGCTTCTACGTTGAACAAAGAGAATTGAATATTTCATAATTATTTTATATTAAACATATTGGAATTTTGTAGAATGAAATATTTGTAATTATTACAATTTTATCATGAAGCAGCCAATTTTAGTAATTTTTTTAAAGGTTTTGATCTTCTCTATTGGTAACTATTTTCATTATAAATATAAAATCGATTAAAAATTATAATAGGTAAGTGTAGAGCATAATTTTTGTACTAAAATATTAAGTATTTATGTACATCTAATAATCATTTTTTTTTTACTTTTGTAAACTTTTAATTAATTGTTTTTTTTTCTAACAAATACTCTCTCATAAAAATTGTGATACTAACTTACTTATAAGTAGCAAAAATTAGGGCACGCAAATGTTGCGTTGACAAGAACTACTTTGTAAATACTAAACTTTTACATTACATAACATTTTTTTTATAGCTTGAGGCTGTATCCCGCACATAGCGGGGTAAGCAAGGGAAAGTGAAAAGACACTTAGTTTCCTTTAAGACTATTCCGTTTTCCACTTTCCGCTGAATCCTGGAGGCATTGCGTGAGCTTGCCTTACGCCTGGCTTTGTCTTCTGACGAGAGCGAGAAAAACGAAAATATTAAATATTTGATTTCCTCCATTGGGAATCGAACTCTTAACCTCCTTGTACCCCAGCGCCACGGCTTAAACATAAATTTCAAAATATATTAAAGCTAGTTATTTATTTACGTTCATAATCATATGAAAGTGAAATTGAAAACTTCATGTAGATTAAGCTATTTAAGCCTACAAGAGGCGTAGAGTATTCCATTCAAAGGCCAAGCAACCATTTTAATAGGCAGTTTTCTCAGTGGATTTTCGTGAGAGCACCGACGATGAGTGGGTTATATTAAGGTGAAGATTAAATAGGTCGCTTGCAAGGAGTTATTGAACACATAAATTACTACCTACCTATTTTCATACTAGCGGACCCGGACGCGGCTACGCCTGCTTGAAATATAAGAATATAATTTCTATAGAAATATAATTTCAATCTAGATGAAATGCTAAAAGAGACTATTATATTTATTTTCATAAGGATGAATATCAAAATGACGCGGTAATGAACGCGGTCGCGTAGCGACGACGGTTGTTATTAACATGGCAGAATAAATTGCATATCAAATTAGAAAGTATTTTAATTTATTAGTATATATGTGTAATGTAATATTATATAGCCTATACCACTTCTGAAGAATGCAGCTTTCATACAAAACAAAAACATAGTAAATCGGACCAGTAGATCCAGAGATCTTAGCGTTCAAACAAACAAACAAACAAACAAACAAACAAACTCTTCCGCTTTATTATATTAGTATAGATAGTAATATGAATTCATAATTTAATTAAATTACTATTAAAAATGGTGTTTTATCTTATAGAGTCATAGTGGCAATGGCAGACGTGCGACGCGACGGTTGTGAATTTGATTCTCAATCGGGGAAATTAAATATTTAATATTTTTATTTCCTCGCCCTGTAACGAAGCTAAGTGGGCATGGAGGGTTCTAAAAATGATTGGCTTAATTGATAACAATTGGAACTGATTGTTTTACAATATTTTGAATTATAACATAAGTTAGAGTGACGAAAGTAATTTTGATGTATATATTTCTTTTCTAATTGCACGAAAAAAGGGTTATTTGTATAATTAGAAACAGTTTTGAAAAATTATATCTTATGTAATTATCTCCAGAATTCGATAGAAAGTGGGGAACGGAGTGTCTTAACACTAGGTACCCTCTGCCTAACCTGCTGTGTGCGGAATATAGCGGGAAACTGAAAAAATATCTTATATAAATAGAATAAACACCTACTTAAGTTGTAAAACTAGAAAATAATTTCTAAGCACTAGTGGTATTTCCATAACTATCTTACAGCGACCCAGGGCCTGAGGGCGGGACACGACCCACGTGACAAGGGCCCCAATTTGAATAATTTCAAAAGACCGACATCAAACCGCGTATACCTAAACTATTCTTGACATATCCATTGAAATTATTGTAAAGACCCATTTTCTTTATAAACTACTTATAAATAACAAGACTAAAAGGTTATTTGCCTGTTTCTAAATACTTAGGCAATAGGTAGAGAACTAAGTTTCAAATTAAGTTGTTAGTACTTTCTTTATAAAATGCTATATAATAAAAAATAATATATTGTAATAATAAAAAATGTAGCGGCGTTAATTACCGCAATCAACACGCGTTTCCCTCAGAATTTGGCGGAAAGTGCGAAACGAAAGTGTCATAATGGGAACGGAGTGTCTTAACATTAGGTACCCTCTGCCTTTCCTCCTATATGCGGGAGATAGTGTACAGCTAGGAATACACAAGTTATATAAAAAACACATTGTAATATGTTATTCCACTTAAAGGCAAGTAACGACCCAATAGCACACTTTTATTTATATAGTTATTTTAAATTAAAAATATAACAAAATTCGTATAAATCAACCAAGTCTAAGGGTTTTAATATTATTATTATTTGAGCATTTTATTAAATCAACCATCAGACAATAGCCACGTCAACCTTACTTCTACTTCCTATACTAATACTCCATTGTGCTATGTGAAAATTGTGTTAAAATAAAAAAGTAACTAATTAAACTTTATTAAGTTTCTTCCAGTTGTTATAAAAATTCTTAAGACATGGAAAACTTTTAAAACTTCTAATTATACTATTACTAAGAATTGCATATCTTCTTTCATAGAATAGATTTATTATGAAAAGAGAATTTGTGAATTCAAAATATTTATGTAGCTCTATAATATATTTCTAGATAATAATGTTTTTTTACATAACATATAATAACATTTTTTATTTATAGTTACTCCATTATTGGACCTTAAGTGTCATTGGAGGCATTTCGTGAATTTAATTTTAAATGAAAATATAGCCCATTAAATTATTTAAATTGAATTAGTTGACATTGTATTCAAGTTAAAATTACTGTTTCAGCTCTCGCGTACATTTTACAGCTTTCCAGCTACTTTCTATTAGCTTAACGCTTTGTGTCAAGACCCTCCGCTTTCCGCCCGAATTCGAGACATTGTATGTTGATAGCCAGAATTCAACGCCGCGCTTTGTCTTTCATGGTTAATGTTCTGAGGAACTGTTCGACTTGTTACCTGCCACTGAATTTTCCAATTTTCCAACCGAACAGTACGTCACAAACTTAAATACCATCCACANGTGAAGTTCAAATGATCAATTTTCCTATGTCTATTTTGTACGCAAAATTCGTTTTTATTCACAGTTTGGTCAATATTCGATGGTTCAATACTAAATTTGAACTTGTGACGTGGGAAATTTAGTTTCATATGGTAATTTTGCCTCAGATATTGGATTTCTATTTCTATTTTATTTGCAACAAACTATCGCTCAATCATGTTTATATGAAATTTAATCTAAACAAGGTATTCCTTTGTGTTGCCATCGTACAATTTGGCAATACGAATATAAATACAAATATAAATTTAAATTCGATTTATGCTTAGAATTTTAATATCGTTTTTTGTTTATTNTTATTTTAAATTAAAAATATAACAAAATTCGTATAAATCAACCAAATCTAAGGGATTTAATATTATTATTATTTGAGCATTTTATTAAATCAACCATTAGACAATAGCCACGTCAACCTTACTTCTACTTCCTATACTAATACTCCATTATTCTACGTGAAAATTGTGTTAAAATAAAAAAGTAACTAATTAAACTCTATTAAGTTCCTTCGCGTTGTTTTAAAAATTCTTAAGATATGGAAAACTTTTAAAACTTCTAATTATACTATTACTAAGAATTGCATATCTTCTTTCATAGAATAGATTTATTATGAAAAGAGAATTTGTGAATTCAAAATATTTATGTAGCTCTATAATATATTTCTAGATAATAATGTTTTTTTACATAACATATAATAACATTTTTTATTTATAGTTACTCCATTATTTGACCTCAATTGTCATTGGAGGCATTTCGTGAATTTAATTTTAAATGAAAATTCTTACACTTTCCTTTTTTTCTATATTATAATGCTTTTCTATTTGTTAAATCTATATATATAAAATCGAAAGGTCACTCACTCATCACCAAATCTCAGAAACTACATATGCTAGGAATTTGAGATTTTGCATAGGAGTTATTTATAGGGCGTAGGTGCTCGCTAAGACGGGAATTTACAATATTCGACTTCTAAAGGGTTGTTTTTGGGGTTGAAAGCTTGTATGAAACTTCGTTACTACAAATACTAGGAGTCTTAAATTTTCCATGGACGTCACTTATAGGACGTAGGTAGTCATGGAGACAGAAATTAATAATAATGTAGTTCACGCAGGCGAAGCCGCGAGCGGGCCGCTAGTATTGAATATAACCCATTAAATTATTTAAATTGAATTAGTTGACATTCTATTCCAGTTAAAACTACTGTTCCAGCTCTCGCCTAAATTTTACAGCTTTCCAACTACTTTCTATTAGCTTGACGCTTTGTGTCAACACCCTCCGCTTTCCGCCCGAATTCGAGACATTGTATATTGATAGCCAGAATTCAAATACTTAAATACCATCCACACCACCAAGATACGTGGCACTCCACTACTGTGCGGTTTCATAGAAATTTCCTTCCACACCACCGAACTGAGGAATGGCCTACCGCGGCAGTGTTTCCAGGTCGGTACGATATGGGTACCTTCAAAAAGCGCGTCTATCTCAACCTCAAAGGCAACCCACCTGTAGCTCTTCTGGTGCTGCACGGGGTCGTGGGCGGCGGTGATCATCATCAGGTGACCCGAACGCTTGTTTGCCTTGTCCTTTTTCCATAAAAAATAAAAGAAAAATAAATGATCCATTCCATCTATCTAGTGAAGTTCAAATGATCAATTTCCCTATGTCTATTTTGTACGCAAAATTCGTTTTTATTCACAGTTTGGTCAATATTCGATGGTTCAATACTAAATTTGAACTTGTGACGTGTGAAATTGTGTTTCATATGGTAATTCTGCCTCAGATATTGGATTTCTATTTCTATTTTATTTGCAACAAACTATCGCTCAATCATTTTTATATGAAATTTAATCTAAACAAGGCACAGAACACATTTACTTGAAACAAGGTATTCCTTTGTGTTGCCATCGTTCAATTTGGAAATACGAGTATATATACAAATATAAATTTAAATTCGATTTATGCTTAGAATTTTAATATCGTTTTTTTTTGTTTATACGAAACAATCTAAAACAAATCTGTAAAGAATATTGAAGACTACAAATTCAAATTCGAAATCCAAAAATTTAAAGTTTAAATAAATATTTTAATCGAGTATAAATTTAATGCATTTATAAATAAAATCTACAATTAATTTTATTCGCCAAATAACCAAAACTACGTGGTACGCTTGCTAAATTCCATCCTCTATTGACAGAGTAATATGAAGATAGATTATTAATAACAAGTGTTTTAGATTAATTATTAACCAAAACAAATATCCAAATATTATATATAAAACTATTAAAATAATAACACAATTTTAATAATTAGATTAGAGGTAATAATAAAAAACAATAATTATTAATAAATATTAGGCTACGACAAAGTGACGACAAAATACAGAAACCGATATCATTATAAATAATAGTAATTAATTGGAAAATGCACAGAATTATACAAAACGACGCATCGCGAGGGAACTATTCATTTAAATAATAAAACGATATTTTCGATATGGACTTCAAATTTTGATAAACGCTCTATGAAGTTAATAGCATTAATAATTGCCAACGTTATTAATTTAGAGTCCACAGAATCCGAATGCTTAAACCGCTGGACATTTGAATTATAACTATATTCTATTAGGAACATTCATTGAGGTCATCCAGCTTAAGCTTTAATATGAGATTTAATATTGTAACGTGACGGTTGTGGGTTCCAGCCCCGAGGGAGTGAAATATTTATTTACGTTTATATTTCCATTTCTTCGCTCTGGTGTCGAGGCAAAGTGCGGCGTTAAGTTCTGCCAATCAACACGCAATACCTCCAGAATTCGGCAGAAAGTGGGGAACGAACAGGCTTAACACTAGGTTCCCTCTGCCTACACTGCTGAGTGCGGGATACAGCGTGAAGCTGATTTAATTTTATTTTATTTTAATGTATGTTCTGTTTGTATCTACACATGTATGTAATAAATTTTCTATAGAAATCCATTACTGCCCACCAAACATTTTGGTTGTATATTATTTAATTCGATTTTTGCTATATTTTACGAACACAATGGTCCTATTTTTTCGCCTAGTTATTTAATATCTTAAACAACTGATACTAATAAACAACAGATAATAGGTTATATGTGATGAAACTAAACACTTTAATGCTTTTACTTAACAATAAATATATTTATTTGAAGCCAATGCAGGGGCACAAGTGTACCTGCAAGTGTGTAACTGCATCAAATTATCGATAATTTGATGCCCACTCGAGGAAATAAAATATTTAATATTTTTATTTCTTCCCTCTGGTGTTCCGCAAAACTGCGGCGTTGATTTACGCCACTCAACTCAAAACTCAAATGCCGGAGCGTAGTGCCTTAACACAAGGATCACTCTGCCCTGACAATACGGGATACAGCGTGAAACTGAAAAAAAATCTATTTCAAAATTGCTGTAAAATGTATTATTGATAAATTCTATACATTTCAACAATACAAANGGACTTCAAATTTTGATAAACGCTCTATGAAGTTAATAGCATTAATAATTGCCAACGTTATTAATTTAGAGTCCACAGAATCCGAATGCTTAAACCGCTGGACATTTGAATTATAACTATATTCTATTAGGAACATTCATTGAGGTCATCCAGCTTAAGCTTTAATATAAGATTTGTTTTTTAAAATAAAATGTATGTGACTGTAACGCGACGGTCGTGGGTTCGATCCCCGAGGAAGTGAAATATTTATTTACGTTTATATTTCCATTTCTTCGAGACAAAGTGCGGCGTTGAGTTCTGCAAACAACACGCAATGCCTCCAGAAAAAAGTGCAAAAAAGTGCTTCGGCAAAAATTGGGGAACGAACAGGCTTAACACTAGGTTCTCTCTGCCTACCCTGCTGTTTGCGGGATACAGCGTGAAGCTAATTTATTTTAAATTTAATAAATGTGCTCTTTGTATCTACACATGTATCAATGTAATAAATTTTCTATAGAAATCCATTGCTGTCCAAATATTTTGGTTGTATATTATTTAATTCGATTTTTGCTATATTTTACGAACACAATGGTGTTATTTTTTCGCCTATTTATTTAATCCCTTAAACAACAGATACTAATCTAACAACAGATAATAGGTTATATGTGATGAAACCAAACACTTTAATTCTTTTACTGAACAATAAATATATTTATTTGCAGCCAATGCAGGGGCACAAGTGTACCTGCAAGTGTGTAACTGCATCAAATTATCGATAATTTGATCCCCACTCGAGGAAATAAAATATTTAATATTTTTATTTTTTCGCTCTGGTGTCCGCAAAGCTGCGGCGTTGATTTACGCCACTCAACTCAAAAAACTCAAATGCCAGAGCGTAGTGCCTTAACACAAGGATCACTCTGCCCTGACAATACGGGTTACAGCGTGAAACTGAAAAAAAATCTATTTCATAATTGCTGTAAAATGTATTATTGATAAATTCTATACATTTCAACAATACAAAAGCTGCCAGCAAACAACAAATGTTCTAACAATACGTTCACAGATATCTCATGCATGATGTCGATTAATCTGAAATAATTATATTACACTGAAATTGTATGCCTCGATGCACTGACAGAGGGTTCCAATGACGAGGCTAGGGCGGCTATTACCTATGTACGTAGAAGCAGTAATTAAGGCTTAAATGTCTACTTTGAATGTAAAATGATATTTTGGTATCCTATTTCTATAATAGGGGTAGTAAATGTAATAGAAATATTAATAGTTATAGTTTGTGATGGAAGTAAATTGAAATTTGTTGTAGTGAACTAATTAAATGGTGGTGTACATGGTTTAATACGTACCAATAATCTGGATCATATATTTTAGTTTATAGGTAGGAATAATAAATATTTTATTGGTGAAAAAAAAATATTTTTATCTCAACTCGAGCAATCTCTTTTCGTATGAAAAACTTGTTAATTTTGAGAAAGAAAATAAAGTTGAAATATTGTAATGATATAAAAATATAAAATTAAACATAGAAAGCCTTGACTCTGGTAACAAGATTAAGGGCGTCGTTGAAATCAACTAAACGTAGAATCCTTTCTAAAATTAGCCTGAGAGTACAGAATGGCCTGATCTGACTCCTGCTATATATAGGATATAACATGAACTTACAAGAAATAGATAAATTCACTTTTTACTATATTTTTACGACAACCAAAATAAAATACAAACATTTAACATCTCACATATTTCGTATTTAAAGGTTGCCAATGCAATACCATTAGCTTATTTATGTTTACTCCGCACATTCTCAACCAATGACCACTAATGGAATGGACGAAAAATGACGACCCATCAAGTAGAAAGAGGAACTGGGCAACCGTAACAAAGTGCCTGCTTTTCACCATCCTAGTGATGGATTCGATGGTATTCGCAGGGTTTTTAGTTCACATTCTACTTAATGGTAGTTTTATTAATGTTAATATTAGTTTTTGTTATAGTGAAATATATTGGAGAGTGCTGTTTTTGTTGATTATTAATGTCGATATTTATACATTTTGTCTTATATGTCGAAAAATTAAAGATTATTTCGACGATCCCTAGGTTTTTGTATGGAAATTTACAAATTGCATGTTTCTGTTATTGCTGTTTTGAACTACTAACGAAGATAGTTTTCGATTATATACATGTTTAAAAACACGTAAATAATAAATATTTTATAATTTTGAAAAAAAAAATCATTAAAACTAGGTACATTTCTTAGTAGTATAAAAGAGCGATAAAGAAATTGGCAATTTTTCGCTTTCGATGCTTTATCTAGGGATCATCGATTTGTGTTCTGTGCGTCATATTGATATTATGTTTTTTGTCGAGTATAAATTATTAAATATACGCGATAATTTTGCGTGTTAATATAAGGCCGAAAATTACTACAACTGGAAATTGAACCCACGACCATTACATATAGACAAGTATATCAGATCAACTCAATGCCAAATATATGAACATATTTTCTATACAAATTATAATGAGATTCGCCTACTTACTACAAACCTAGTTCTAATTTCTAGTCCAGTAATTTACAGCGTAGCTTCGTCGCCTAAAATTCTCCGTAAACACTATGAAATGTAATGAACAAAGAAAATACCTGAATGTGATATTTCTTCATATAAATTGTATGCCCACGTTAGAATTTTATTTTAAGGCTAGATTTTATTTTATGTAAGTATACACGCTGTCTGCCCTTCAGGCCACGAGGTTGGCAGGTTAAAGACATTATTTGTGTTAAAGTTTTAAAAAAATAATTAATTTTAATTTTATATAGTGTTTCAGAGGAATTGAATTAAATTATTTGGTCATGTAGTGATAAAATTTACGCATGAAGCACTCCATTAGGCAAGTAGGCAGTATTATTTTTATAAGAGTGGCACAAAAGCACATTTGAAACAAATTTGAGGAAAATTCACATTTAAAAGTGGCCTTGGAAGTCATCAAGTATAATTGTGTAAATAATAATAAGAAAGAACCTGGGAACCTTGTGATCAGACAGTCCATTCATATTAAGAAACTTCCGCTCCCCACTTTCCACCGGATTTTCGAAGTTAAGTGGCGAAACTCAACGCCGCGTTTTGCCTCGTTTCCATAGCGAAGAAACAAAAATATTAATTATTTCATTCCCCGAATTTCGTCGCGTTTACGGTTAATTGCCTCTTACTCTTAACTTGTAAATAATGATTTATACCCTATATATGGTCGTGAATATGAAAGTTATTAATTCACTCAAGTGGGATTCGAACCGACAACCCTGTTCTAGCGCGACGACGGCAATCATGCATACGCGGAAATCGTGTGCAGTTAAAAAAGAAATGATGAAATTTTCAATATGTATTCCGATTTAAAATATAATACTCAACCAACAGTTTTAAGTAAAAATTCATAAAAGCCGTTCCATAAATATATTTCATTCGCAAATACTTGCCGTATTACTTTTTAAACGAGCTGCAGAATACCGAAATAAAGTTAATCACAATTTCCGAGAGTTTTGTTTTAATATTCTGTTTTTATTATGATGAAATTTATCACGTAGGTACCTACCGTACGCCGGCACGCATATTTGTACTACGAATAATGGACGGCATAGATAAATAAAATATTAATTATATTCTGGTTCATTTAAATACTATTTAAATAAGGTTAACATTGATTTGTTTGAATACAATGATTTATTGTTATTTATTTTGACAATGTTTTATTTAATTATTTTAATTTTAAAGGAAAGTTTGTATTACAATTCAATATACAGAATTATAAATATCTGTAGATATAATAACTTATTTTGTAAAACATGTATAATAATATATTTATTCTAGCTAATTGTCCAAGTGGGCGAAGCCGCAAACTCTGCAAGTTTCGAAAATTATATACGAGTTATAGCACTTCCGAGGTAACTTTGTCCGCATATATAAAAAAATACTAGTTCTTCCTCGTTAAATAGACTATCCAACACAAAATATATTTTTTTATTATTTATTATTTAAAATGGATTCGTAAATATCTCTCTATTTTTTGTAATTTGTAAAACATAAAAATAGTTACTAAAGAGATATGATTCCGTCGAATATAATTTTAGCATAGCTTTAACCGTTCACGCAGCGCTCCCACGTAATGTCTCAAACTCTCCTTTATTTTCTTATATTTTTTATTTTTACTCCACCGTCGCAATTTCATTTGTCATCATTTTCTGCATATTAATTTCCAATATATAACCTTCTTCCAAAGCCAAAAAAATATTTAAGTTCACCAGTAGTTCCTTAGATTACCGAGCTCAACCAAACGAACTCTTCTATTTCATAATATTAGTATTGATTCACGCTTCCCGTATAAAGTGAAACTGGTTGTATCTTATCACTTCAATCCCTACTATCGCCTCGCCATACAATTTACGAGCTCAATGGCGGAGTATCGCACTTTGTCTAAATCTGTTTGCTCAAATGGCAATATAGGAATATAAAGTTAAAATATGTTTATACAAAGTTATAATACGTTTATATATACTTTGGATTTTAACTTTAAAATGAAAATTTTAAAGTAAAAATTGGGAAGTAAATAATTATCCTTAATATATCTATCTATATATATAAAATCGAAAGGTCACTCACTCATCACGAAATCTCAGAAACTACAAGTGCTAGGAATCTCAAATTTTGCATAGGAGTTACTTATAGGACGTAAGTGCTCGCTAAGACGGGAATTTGCAATATTCGATTTCTAAGGGGTTGTTTTTGGGGTTGAAAGTTAGTATGAAACTTCGTTACTACAAATGCTAGGAGACGTCACTTTTAGGACATAGGTACTCATGGTGACAGAAATTAATAGTAACATAGTTCACGCAGGCGAAGCCGCGATCGGGCCGCTAGTATTATAATAAATCTTTCATAATGTGATGCCGTCTTAGCGCAGTAGCACAAGCGTCTGACGGTTATGGGTTCTACTCCCAATCGGGGAAATGAATTATACTTTTTAATATTTTCATTTTTTTTGCTCTGGTAACACGCAATGCCTTTATTACAAATTTTGTGGAAAGTGGGGAACGAAGTGTCTTAACCCTAAGTTTCCTCTTCCTACCCTTCTGGATGCAGGATACAGTGTAAAGCTAAAAAAATAATAAAAATAAACTTCTCGTAATATTTTACTATAAAGAGTTCTTCACTCTTATATCTTATATAACATTCACAATTTATACTCCCTCAAGAAATAAACGTCTTGAACCTACAAGCATGAAAATTAAGAGGGACATTTTTGAGAATTTCAAAATTTATTACGAGAGATTGCTTCACTTAGAAGGCAAATTTTACATAGGTAAAATTTTATTGATGAAATAACATGAGTTCATTGAGGAAAGTGGTGGCGCACAAGTGTGTGACTGTAAATGCGACAGATTGTGGGTTCGATTCCTACTCTTATGGGCATAACCCCCCATACGCCACCTGCACCACGAATGGCCAATATTTAAAAACTTTATAATGTTTAAGGTTTTTTTTACCTTTTCAAATTTCCTAGTCGTGTCTACCACCCCACATGTGGGGGGGCAACGTTAGTAACGCGCTCTACAAAGTGGGCACTTAAATAAATCGCCAGCATCTATCAACGCGAAATATTTCGCTGCAAATAGGTAATTTCTAGCAATTTATCAAAAAAAACAAATGGTCTGTTGATGTTTGGAGGTTGCGTTTAGTTACTTTTATCTGTTCAATTAGACCGTCGTGTCGCATTGGCACTGTAACCGAGAAACGAGATAGTGGGTAAGATTGTCACTCGGGGGAATGTTTTGATATCCTTGCTCTAGCAACAAGGAAAATCGCGGCGTAGAGTTTTGAAACTCAACAAACAATGCCCCGTGAATTCGTTGGAAAGTGAAAAGTGGAGTGTCTTAACACTAGTTTATAACTGCCTAATCTGCCATATGCGGGATATAGCGTAATTGTGAAAAAAATATAGTATATAGATTTTATTTCTTTCAATATCCATTCATGGATTTAAGTAAAACCCTTCTCTACTATATAAAGTAGTACCTACATTTGTCCATTCATCGAACAATAAATATACATTAATTTTTACAATACTAACAAAAGAAATGTTTGCTCTCAGATTGCACAACATCTCCATCATCCAGCATCAGCGGCATCACCACCGTGTCCGTGGCCGTCACGGGACTGGACACCCGGCCGCTAGCCAAGAAAGTACGCCCGAAGCCCGCCTCGCCCAACCGGCAAGGACCTCAGCAGTGCCAAGTTAGTAATAATGTTGTAACGACAAACATAGCTAATTGAATATATTTACAGAATTCATTATTTTTTATATATATATCTTTTTAAATGTACTAAAGTATTCTATACTTATTTTTCCTTATATTCTATTTATTATTTACACTGTACCACCACACGCCACGTCAGTGCCGAGTATTACTTCCATTGGCTATTCCAGTCATGGAGTTTTATCAAATCTTAATCTATCATTTTCAAGTGTGAAAATAAATAATAATAATAGTATACTATACAAGTAATACATGTATACAAGCGGACCCGCGCGGCTTCGTCCGCTTGAACTATTCGGATATTTATCAAATATATGTATCATATTATTTTCAATTTTCAATAAGAGAAAATATAAGCCTAAATAATCAAGATAAACCGAAAGAGGATATTAAGTAGTGGAAATAAAATTCTTAATATAAGAAAAAAATACCGTTAAAATTAAATAAAACAGTTATTGAAAAGTTCTTAATATTAAAAATAATACTCCGAAC
>JAKRZM010000056.1:208928-219078 GCA_036379175.1 Heliconius cydno galanthus | reverse complement strand
TGGGGGGGCAACGTTAGTAACGCGCTCTACAAAGTGGGCACTTAAATAAATCGCCAGCATCTATCAACGCGAAATATTTCGCTGCAAATAGGTAATTTCTAGCAATTTATCAAAAAAACAAATGGTCTGTTGATGTTTGGAGGTTGCGTTTACTTACTTTTATCTCTTCAATTAGACCGTCGTGTCGCATTGGTCCAATACTGTAACCGAGAAACGAGGTAGTGGGTTCGATTGTCACTCGGGGGAATGTTTTGATATCCTTGCTCTAGCAACAAGGGAAATCGCGGCGTAGAGTTTTGAAACTCAACAAACAATGCCCCGTGAATTCGATGGAAAGTGAAAAGTGGAGTGTCTTAACACTAGTTTATAACTGCCTAATCTGTCATATGCGGGATACAGCGTAATTGTGAAAAAAAAAATAGTATATAGATTTTATATTTCTTTCAATATTCTTCATAGATTTAAGTAAAGCTCTACTCTAGTATATAAAATAGTGCCTATACTTGTTCATACATTGAATATTAAGTATTAATTAATTATTACTAACAAAACCAATGTTTGTTCTTAGATTGCACAACATCTCCATCATCTAGCATCAGCGGCATCACCACCGTGTCCGTGGCCGTCACGGGGCTGGACACCCGGCCGCTAGCCAAGAAAATACGCCCGAAGCCCGCCTCGCCCAACCGGCAAGGACCTCAGCAGTGCCAAGTTAGTAATTATGTTATAATTATTTATAAGAAATGAAAAGGGAAAACGAGAAACATAGCTAATTGAATATATTTACAGAATTCATTATTTTTTTATACATCTTCTTAAATGTACTAAAGTATTCTATCCTTATTTTTCCTTATATTCTATTTATTTTTTATACTGCAGAACACGCCACGTTAGTGCCGAGTATCACTTTCATTGGCTATTTCATTCATGGAGTTTTATCAAATCCAATCTATCATTATCAAGTGTGAAAATAATTAATAATAATAGCATATATGTATACTATACTAGTAATATATGTACACTAGCGGAGCGGCGCCGCTTCGTCCGCTTGAACTATACAAATATGTATCAAATATATTTTTCACATTATTTTCAATTTTCAATAACAGAAAATATTAGGCTAAATAATCCCTTTCTTAATACCCTCTTTTGGCTTAAAAAGAGGGTATTAAGAAAGGGAAATAAAATTCTTAATATTAGAAAAAACACCTGAGTTATTGAAAAGTTCTTAATATTAAAAATAATACTCCGAACTATTTAAAATTAACACAAACTAGTATATGTACATAAGCAAGCTATAGAAATTATTAATAAAAAATGACTTAACAAAACCAACCAGCTATGTTATCAACGTATTATAAAATAAATAATTAAAATTATTTAAATTAAAAGTAACACGAAATATAATACCAGAATAAAAGAAATCTTAACCAAATTAAATTAAAAATAATAATAATCTACTACTCGAATAAACGAAGAGAAATTCACACTTACCGTTTCTTATAAAATATTTTTCAATATTGATCGTTACTTGTAAATCCTATCCTAACCTACCGTTCCGTAACTCTGGCTCGAGCTCAAACGATTCGGAGACCATGCCAAGTAGGTCTCATCTGATATAATATATTGGAGCGAGTGACACGTGCCAAACGTCTTATCAAGAGAGCCCTAAGGTTTTTCCTTATATAGCACTAGACATGGAGACTCTCTCAATGTCTCTGTCACTTAAAGTAATTGAGATTGGCATCTTTTAGAAGTAAACTTTTTTTAGTATTAAACATAAATTAACTTAAACAGATATCAAATATTTCTGTTATTTCTCACATTGTATATCTTCAATACTGATTTTATTTTTTCATGAATAATAGTACTAGTTAATTAACTTAATGCTACGCTTTTTGCCTTCATATCAGAGCGAAGAAATTGAAATATTAATAAATAATAATTTATTTCCCTAGGGAGTTAAGTTAGTTCCCTTCCTAGAGTTTTAAGCATTGAATCGACAACCATAGCAAGATGCTAAACCACTGAACCACAACTGCCTCAAGCATTTATTAAACATTAAACTAAATAAAAATACATCGCTCCCCCAATAGAATTAAATCGACAAAATTGAGGAAATAGTCCAGCCCAGCCCAAATAAAAACCATCTCCAAAATACACAGTCAGCTTTCAACGTGCATTTTTACAGTTCGTATATACGAGTATATTTGGTTTGAATAAGACCTCTATTTGGTTAGACGACATGGCGAAGTTATATCAAAGCAAGGAGGATGGTATCAGTGTTCCGGATAGTTTCCACCCCATAACGACCGATGGACCGAGGCGATTGCCTGTATTTGTCTTTTGACGATGTTAAAACCGACACGAACTGGAGAACTCGCACTAAACTTGTATATTCCGAAGATATTGCCGTCTGTGTCGGCAGAAATGAAGAATTTATATACATCTTGGTTGGGTTTAGAGCAAACGAGGTGGAGAAGCTAGCGAGGGACTGTAAACGTCACGGGTTGTGGATTCGATTCTTACTTCAATATTTAATATTTTCATTTGGTCGCTCTAGTGTTGATGTAAAGCATTGAGGTTTACCGCTCAACTCGCAATGCCTTGAGAATTCGGCGATCTGGTAAAATGGAAAGCGGAGTGTATCGACACTAGGCTCCCTCTGACTACTCTATTGCATGCGGTATACAGCGTGAAGCTGAAAAAAATATAGCGAAAGGAATAGCAGTCGAAAAAGTCTATTTAACTGATCGAGGATACCATACACTTATTTTAAGTAAATATTTGAGTACATTATAACATGTTATATATATTCTAACTTTTCCTGGTAGTTCTACGATATTATATAACTGTTGTTCAAATATTGAATAAAATACTTTATGAAATTTGATTAGTTAACAGAATTAGATCTTCAACCTACTCGTATTTAGGTAACTGTTCAAGACGACGTTTGAGGGACGCCTACATTAAAAATATTAAAATAATTTCAATGTAGAAAGCCTGTATTTAAATAATCATAATTTTATTCTATGAATTATTCCTTTAAGTAGTTTAGATTCTTTAGCTTTGTCCGGGATACAGCTTGAAGCTAAAAAAAAGTAACCAGAGCTGGCTTTGATAACTGACAGCTTACTAATAGTAAATAAAAAAAATTAAGATAACAAGTTGTGTCACATTTCTACCATTTTAATAAAAAATATGATTTTTTTGTATGATACATTTTACTTTCTCATATCATCTCATCGGCAAATGTACGTCTCAAAAAACGACAGGTTGTAGGTTCGATTCCTACCTCAGAAAATTAAATATTTAATACTTTCATTTCTTCGCTCTGGTAACGAGGTTCCCAAGTGCCCTCTGCCTACCCTACAATGTACGGGAAACAGTGTGAAGATGGGAAAAACATGAACTAAACCTTAGTTTTCAGAAATAGCTTTCATAAATAATAAACTAGTATTGGCTCACAGCATGACATAGCCATAAATTATCGTATGACACACAGAAAAATATTATCTAAAAAGAAGACCGGATATATATCAGCAGATTGTAACATTCAAAGGGATTACGGGGCGAAAAACTGTGTTTGTAGGTCAACCGATCAAAAGAAGGGGCCAGGGGCTAGGAGGTGCACTCTCCAAGTTTCTGAATAGATGGTTCACACCACATGATGGATAGTGATAAATGCATCTTTGCTTTTCTATATTATAATGGACACCGGAGAAATTAAAAAATGAAAAGTAATGCCTCCAGAATTCGGCAGAAAGTGGGGAACGGAGTATCTTAACATTAGGTTCCTCTCTGCCTATCCTGGGGTGTGCGGGAAACAGCGTGAAGCTGATTTGTTTGATTTTGCATTAGTTAAATTAGTATTGTAAAGATAAAAATTGATTTTCAATCAAAAATTTGATTAGGCATACTATGCCTAACCTAATATTTGTTTCCATCTAAAATTAGTTTCTATTAAAAATAAAACAATTAAATTCATAATTCCATTTTTCATTTGTTTCTTTTTTTTCTGTTTTTTGTTTAAGTTCATTTATGTTTGTTTTTCGTTTTGTGTTTTTAGTTAATTAATATTTTGGTGTAATAAATAAATAAATAAATAATAAATAAAAACTTTTAACTATTAAAAAATTAACCTGACTTTTAAAACCCATTGGTCAAACAGACACATTTTATAATTAAAGAAAAACAATATAAAATCTCTACTTACTACACACTTACGTAGACCTTTAAATACGATTTAGTAATCTAAAACATTTTATAATAATCATCAACATTAAGGTATTAAAATACACAAAGACAAAACAAATTGAAAATGTTTGCTATTTACAGAGAATTAATACTGACTCTCCGCTCAGCTATACAAGTCTCAACACAAAGTTTACTAAATTATAATAAACAAATTGAATATCCCCTTTGTCTCCGTCGATTCCTACTTCCATAATTCCATCATTGAAACTCACAAAATAATTTATAATATAATCAGATACCGAGTTGTTTTAACGTCGGAATGAGATTTAAACTGATAGTACTAATTGGCGAGGCTAATAGCCTTGATGGTCGTTGCCAATTAAAGCTTATTGATGTCGCCGTGGATCCCGACCCTCGTCTCGTTTTAACCCCATCTCACTTTCCTAATAATTAATCAAGCAATTACGTACCGAACGGTCCGAATAATCTTAAAATAACAGTAAAACTTATAATTTGAATAAAAAACTAGCTGAATGCTTTGTCTCGAAGAGATGTACAGAAGGAACCTAATTACTCCATTATTGTTTTATGTAAAATAAATATGACGACAGATTTTGAGGAACTGTTCTGTAATATTGAAAAATACGTATATTATAATGGAGACCAATCGTGGCACAGCGGCACAAAGTGTGCTTCAAAACCGACTGGTTATGGGTTCGATCCCCACTCGAGGAAAGAAAATATATAATTACATTTTCATATCTTCTCTCTGCTTCGTAACACGCAATGCCTCCAGAAGTCAGCAGCAAATGAGGAACGGTCTTAACATTAGGTTCCCTCTGCCTAAAAAAATATGTAATTAATCGCCACCATGTCAATTCAGCTAAATCGAATTTGTTGATATTTCCATTTTATCCTGCCAAATTATGACGGATTCTTATTTCATTTAACAGTCCGTGAGTAGGGGGGCTGGAAGCCCCAAACGCGTTTCGAATGCCTAATGCTGTAGGACTTGTTAAGTCGCGTATACATATACTGGTGTATAAGTTGGTTCATCCTGTATCAATTTACTTAACTATGTATATTTTTCTGTTCGTATCATAGTAAATGTGATAGGTATAAAGATGATTTTAATTATATTTCTGTTTTAGCTTACCGCTATATCACACTAGCACTAGAGTTTAGGTGAATGGAACGTAGTGTCGAAGCAATCACACGCTTGTGCCCCTCGGTCACTACTGGCCTAACAAGCATTTATCGAAGGATCGAAGGAATCGACTTCGCCTTATAATTTATAGAGAACATTTACCAATATTTACAAATATTTACCACCTATGTGTATTTTACCTACATTTACAAGAGATTTAACTTCTCTAACGTTTACATAAAATAAAATTACTTTCACATTTTGATTATAATATTCAAACAACTTCCTGCACTGAGCAATTACAATTCTCTCGTCATTCAATATCCAAGTCGCGAACTGTCGATATAAATGTATTTTCTTTGGTTGATATTTTATTGTGTTTCCATTCATTGTTGTTTAGACGAGTTTTTTTCTTAAATAAATTTATCATTTGTTGTTATTTAGAATGTGAAAAATGTAATTCTAAATAGTAACAGAGTTCTTTGAAATTATAAAATTAATGATTTGAATTACTTTATACTTCAACCTTTGCTCCTCACAAACTACATTTATATTAAACAAAATTGATTTTTTTTTTTAATCATAGTAATTTAGTGTATATTTAAAACAATAAATTAAAAAATCAGGTTCACGCTATATATCTCGCACACAGCAGAGCCGGCAGAGGTAACCTAATGATAAGACACTCCGTTCTCCACTTTCCGCAGAACTCAATACTGGGCTTGTGCCTCGGTGCCAGATGAAAATATTCATAAATAATAATTAATTTCCTTGAGTGGGGATCGTACTTGCAATCATCGTCACATCTTGCGACCCTACGCCACGACTGCCATAAAATAAGATAATTCTAATACAATATGTTAATTATCACCGTACATATATACAAAATATATTATGTACATATATCGGCATTAACCAAACCGGGCTTGGGCTGTGGTCGGTAAAGCCAAAACTGAGCCGTTGGGCGCTTGCCAGCCTACGATAAGCTCGAAACATACAACTGTAACTCACGTGTCTTACAAACTTTAAGAGAGCCAGGCCAATCAGTCTGTACTCGTATATTGTAATAGTAATAGTTAACCACGTCCTAATTAGTTAAATCTTTTAACTAATAATGGAAATTCGGTTTTAAATAATAAACGACAAATAACGTTATATAAAATTCTTTAATTTTTAGTATAATTTAAATAAAGTCATTGGAATTTCATACAGGATAGCTAACATTGTATTAAGTAATAAAATTGTAACCTCAATTTTGAAACGAGCAACTGTTGAGTTTCTTGCCGGCTTCTCAGCAGAACTGCCTTCCGAGCCGGTGGTAGTTTTATCTTCATTCGACGGTTCAAAAATGCTTTAAAAATTGAATTAAAAGATAATGGCCACTCCGGCCCCGATCTCGATACGTTTGATAAGCGTAAAATATATTTGTAGAAAAGTGGAGAGCGGAGTGTTTTAACACAAGGATCCCTCTGCATATCCTGCTACATGTGGAACACAGCGTTAAGTTGAAAAAAAAGTAATTTCAATATATATAAATTAGCTAAGAAATTTATTTCCAAGGATTTAATACGTAGACTCATTAATAAAGTTAATTTAACAAAATAGCAACAGTTTAAAACAATTTTCGTTATTACGTATAGCAATATAAAGTGATAATAAAAAATAAAGGTCCATATACAGTGAACGTTACAATTATATTTCAGTAGAAGTACTTTTAGTAAGTTTCATAGCAATAACAAAACGGGGCCCAAAGCTACAGTGGGTATACTAAAGGGTACCTATAGGCGACCTCGGCAGCCAGCCAAGCCACTCCAGGTAATTCCAAATGGACGCGCCTGTAAACTTTGGCTTTTAAATTTTGATATGAAACCGTAATTGAGTATTCAATTTAGTGAGTCTAACAAGCCAGATAATAAAGAAGATAATATATATGAGACCAGTCGTGGCGTAAGGGCGCATAGTGGCTTCGATTCTCACTCGAGGAAATTTATTTTTTTATTTTTCGGTCTGGTATCAAGATAAAACGCGGCGTTAAATTACGCAACTCAACACGCAATGTCTTCAGAATTCGGCGGAAAGTGAGAAGCGAAGTGGAGTGAGAAGAAGTATAGGCTTCCTCTGCCTATACGATATCTGTGATTTTTACGGTTTTTACTATTTTTAATTGAAGGACTTGGTGATGGATTGATTTTGTACTATATGTATAGTTTTGAAAATACTACCATAAAAGTATTACATCTAAATGTTAAGTCTACAAGAATTTTATTTCACTTTTCGTTTACTTTTTACTTATGTTAATATTTATAATAATTTAAATTTTTCTTAGAAGCAACGAAGGATTTAGTAAAAACAAATACTTGCCCTGAAAAAGAATTTCCGAAAATTAGTCCTAAAAACATGTAAAAATATGCTTGATCACGCACCGTCCGTTAAGCGTGAAGGGATGAAATCACCTGTTAACACATCACTCTCCGGTTTGGGGGTACACGAGATTGATGAAGGTTGGCCAGAATAAATTTTGATAGTAAAAGAAGAATAAAAGCTCACGCTTTAAGAAACGCTTTATTGTAAAGCTTTAAACGTATACCTTACACGCCGTGATAGGATTAGGATGGGGATTCGGCGGTAATGGGAAACGGAGGTTCCCTCAGGTTCCCTCTACCTTGCTTAAGCTAAGTATAGTATCTGTATCCTGACGACTTAAAGTAACACGCGATGCTCCTGAACCCCAAAATCCGATGCCCTCGAAACATTTCTTGAAAAGGTAAACATCTAATCTACGAGGTGTTGGATTATCACGACAATTGTCCACGTGACCGTAAAAGAAAAAAGGTCGGTCTTATGTCACGGAAGGAAATGTGCTACGGTTAGTTAAACAACTAGAATGGACGTTTCTTATAAAAATAATGATACATTTGATGGCACTTTGCTAAAGCGAATTTGACGGCGATGTATATTTCTTTTTTGCGAAAAAGGAAAAATATAAGATTAAATTACGTAAACCTTGTGATTGTGAAATGCTATTTTTGTGGATCGTCGCTGAGGAAAATCTACACATGTCTCCAAATTAAATGTGAGGTTTCAATGTAATTATCGAAGGCGCTTTAATCTTTTCTTTTGAGGCCAGTCGTGGCGGAGTGGCCCAAATGTGTGACTATAAATGAGACAGATTGTGGGTTCGATTTCCACTCGAGGAAATGAAATGTTTAATATTTTTATTTTCTTCGCTCTAGTGTCAAGCCAAAGCGAATCGTGGAGTTCCACCACTCAACTCGCAATTAGTCTAGAATTGGGCGAAAAGTGGGGAGCGTATGTCTTAGAATTAGGTTCCCTTTGCCTATCCTGCTACATAAGGCTAAAAAAAGCTGAAAAAATCTCATCTTTGTCTTTTGAAAATTTTCATCACTATATTTTATTAATATAATCAAAAGTAATTAGCTTTGTCGCTGCCCAGATAGAATCTAGACAATGTAGGACAAAAGCCCTGTCATGGTTGATTAATGAACGTTCCCCTTAAAGAAAATAAATCTGGAAAATTAATCAAAGAACACTTTTTATATGACCTGTCACAAATGCTACCAACATGGTGGTGTGGGAAAGTGGTGGTGTGGGTGAACTAGGTTCCCTGTACCTTCCATGCTATGTGTGAAGCTGAAAAAAATAGCGGTATTAGAACTACAAAATATATTACTCATGACGTACGTTTAACTTTAATATTATTAAAATTCTTGAATTCACTTACTGTATATTATATTTTAGATACTAATGTGGACTATTTATAGCTAATTTATGTATTAATGCTATGCAAATATTACAATATTTATTTTGGTATCTTATTTGTTATATCGATTTCAAGGAAATAAAATCACCTCCACGAAAATACTTACAAATACAATTAAAGAACATAATCGAGACTCTTTAGAATAATAGTTTCACCAAATAACTGTGGAAGCGTTGACACCTAATTACTAAGCTTTAGACTTCCATTTTCTTAAATTATATCTCCATTTTATTACATTAAGTAACTTAAAATAATTACCTTTTACGTTAAACGACAAAATCTAAAGAAAAGAGACAAAGGCCACGACATAGTTGACAAACGGCTGGTATTCAGGTCGGACCAAATAAAGGAAGATATAAAATGGCTGCAAAATAATTTATAAAAATGGTGTAGTGAACATTTTCTTTTATATTTATATACTTTTTTAATCCGTTATTCATAAAATTTAAATATATTTTTATATACTAAAAGAAATAATATATAAGAACATTTAATATATGTATATTAATCAAACTGAAGTCGAATGAACTTATTATATTCAAATTCAAATTCAAAATATTCTTTATTCAAATAGGCAATTATTATAAGCACTTTTGAATCGTCGAATGAACATATGGACAAAAAGCTACCACCGGCACCGGTTCGGAAGGCAGTTCTGCTGAGAGGAGCCGGCAAGAAACTCAACAGTTGCTCTTTTCAAACTAAACTTTTATACTAAACATATTATAGTTCTTGATATATTTCTTTCTGAAAAATATTAATGAGAAGCAAAACCAAAATGATAAAACCAAAATATCAAACTCTAAAATATAAAACAGCAAAAATATAAATAAAAAATTTAAAATCTATGGCGAAAAGAGACAAAGGCGGCGCGGCGGACAAATGGCTGACATTCAGGGGACAAAAACAGGAGGTGAAATCGCAGCCGGGCTCTGAGAAAAAACGTAAAATGCAAATAATTGCATTGTTGTACACGGTGCTGTGCTCTCAAAAGAATTCCACATTTATTTTAATATTTTTTATGT
>JAKRZM010000056.1:197132-208876 GCA_036379175.1 Heliconius cydno galanthus | reverse complement strand
CAAACAAACAAACAAACAAACAAACAAACAAACAAACAAACTCTTCCGCTTTATTATATTAGTATAGATTAGTATAGATAAACATTCGTATGAACCCACAACTATCGCGTAAATATAAACAGGTCGTCACCAACGCGCATATACGGTGTCATCAATAAATATCTCTTTCTTTAATATAAAACCTTTATGTTCTAAATATACAAACGGAAAGCCTTTCAGCCCTTAGTCTTTACATTCGACGCTTCCTGTCCAATGCTATAACAAATTGTTATGAGCTAATTAATTAAATGTATGTTTATTTTGTCAAAGGTGGGATTGTTCTTTAAGCTATGTCTTTTGTTATAATATAGTTAGAAAAATATATCATACACTTTTATGGCAATGTTTTCTGTATTTATTATATTGAACTGGTTAAATATAGGAAATATTTGGCCAGTATGTACCCAGTCATGGCGACACAAGCGCGTGTAAACGTGAGAGATTGTGGGTACGATTCCCATTCGAGGAAATGAAGTAATTAATATATTCATTTCATCGCTCTAGTGCCAGTGAGAAGTTCGGCGATGAGTTCCTACACTCAAAAACGCAACGCTTCCAGAATTCGGTGGAAATTGGGAAACGGGATGGAAGTGTCTTAATGGGAACGGAGGGCCTTAACACTAGGTTCCCAGGTTCCCTATGCCTACTCTGCTACGTGCGGGATACAGTGTGAAGCTGAAAAAATGTAGAAAATATTGCTACAGAAGTCATAGGTCTTCGTGTCTAGTCTAAAAATAGTTATTTCTTTATATTAAGTTAAGCTTATTTGATACTCAGTATCAAATCGACTCAGTATCTATCGACATAGTATTGAAAAAATAAAATATAACAATGATTTTGTAACTAAAAACTATTCCAAAAAAAAAATAAACACTTGTGAAACATTTTTCCATGTCAGCAAACAGGAATTTTAAAAATGTTTTCTTTTTTAATAAAATTGTGTAAGTACATGAATAGAATGGTAGAGCTCTAACTGTTGGCAGGTCATGCCAAGTTTTTCATGTAAATATTTGTTTTATTATAAGGATGTCCAATATTATTTTCTGAAGTACTTTCTTTCTTCTGAAATTTTCTTGAAATTCTAGGAATATGAAAAAATGGGATTTTCCTTTAGGTCTTAAGTCTTAACTTTAACGCAAACAAAGATTCGAGCTATGACTAGTTAACTGTACAAACACACGACATTAACATAGCATTTTTTTTTAAAAAAAAACTATACAATATAGCCAACATGAAATCCATTTCCCTTAATTTGTAAATTAAATTTAAACAATACCACACAAACGTTCATTTCAACATAATTTCCATACAAATATATTTCAGCAGTATCAATTTAACAGATTTGAAGTTTACATGCCTGGCAGGTGTATAATGAAATATTTTCCGTAGGAACAGAATCCATAAACAAAAGGCACTCATCCCATTTTCAATTCAATTCACGAAAAGCAAAGCCGCCGCGATCGGAAAAACGAAAAGAGAAAACATTGAGAGATTACGTTAAGGACGAGTTATTCGATTTATGTACTTTGCTATTGTTTTCTTTGTATCAAATATTCTATCATAAAAAAAAGGATTAAAATATTCCCTTTTTTATATATACCCTTTTTTAAGGTTAGTCAAAAGCGTAAAAAGCCTAAAGTAGGCTTTCATACATAAAGATAGAAGAGAATATGAAATTCTGAAATTCGTTTATATATGTAGGTCATTGTGGCACATTGGGAATGTCCGACTGTATTTTCGTTGTGGGTTCGATCCTGAATGGGGAAAATTGTAATTCTTAAATTAAACTTTAGCGACGTTAAATTTCTTGACTCCACAGGCACCGTCTCATATCAAAACCAATACATAAACTTAATTTAATAACCACAAATTATTTTATTTTAAATTAAATCACTAACTACATAAATTTCCGTACCTCCTAAGAGTTTTCCCGTCACGTCACGTCACGCTAAAACCGTCAGCACTGTGCCGATAGCTTAGCGCTAATCGTCACGGCTCATTTGCATTGGTGACACGTCCGTCGGTCAGTGACTCGCTGCTGGATGTTGATTTACGAGTGAACGTCATACTTTGTAAAAGGCGTGACACTTCAATATATATTAATTATGTATTTTTTTGTTATTACTTTTTTATTCTGCTTTAGAGGTATGTTTTTAAGAAATATAAAATTAAATAATCAAATCAGCTTCACGTTATATCCCGTACACAGAAGGGTAGGCAGAGAGAGCCTAGTGGTAAGACACTCCATTCCCCACTGTCCACCGAATTCTAGAAGCATTGTGTGTTGAATGGCAGAATTCAACGTTGCCCTTTGCCTCGACACCAGAGCGAAGAAATGAAAGTATTAAAAAAAATATTTCCTCGAGTGAAAATCGAACCCACAACCTTCACGTGTAGAGCCACACGCCTCGCGCCACGACTGGCCTGACATAAGACTCAGATTTCAATGAATATTTTACCAAGTTTTGTAATACATGTAGTGTAAATTATATTGGTTATCTGATGCGTGAGCGTCGTACGGTCCCCAGGCTTAGTCTGGATGTCGCTGATCCCACATCGCCTCACATTTCCACGGAAATTGCGTCACACCAAATGGATCTTATGATCTTCAAATCCCGACTTTATTTGTTGTGACGGATGTGCGGGGAAGAGTGGGGGGGTCGCTTGCCACCTGGTCCCGAGTATTGGTTTCGGCTGAAATAATAATATAGCTATGAATATTTGTAACACGTCATTGTTTTTGTTTGAAAGGGCGCTAAATTTTATGCTTATTTCTTTTTTTATCAGCTTCACGCTGTATCCCGCATATAGCAGGGTATTCAGAGGGAACCTAGTGTTAAGATATTTCGTTTCCCATTTTCCGCCAAATTCTGGAGGCATAGTGTGTTGAGTGGTGGAGCTGAACGCCACTCTTTGCCTCGACACCAGAGCAAAGAAATGAAAATATTAAATATTTCATTTCCTCGAAGCTACAACCTCTCGAGCTTACAGCCACACGCTTGTAACCACTGGCCTTGTTATTTTAATAAACAAATAAAGAGAAACAAAGCCTTTGCTAACCGACCATTTCGTTGCCTCAACTGAACTATGAAACATATGAAACTCTACAAATTTATTCTCTCTACTCTTCAATTCCTATTACACTACAATACAAGCTAATTTTTGTACATATGAACTTTAATTTTAAAAAAATCTTATTTATTTGTTTCTTCTAACAATTTCCAATAAAGTTACAAAATCTAAGATATCTCTCTTAGTTTTGGAATAAACGAAAAACGTTCTTTTAAAACAATGTCAAGTGAAAAATTGTAGCTCGAAGACGCACGACCCGTTTTTACATGCATTCTTGATGTGGGTCACGGCCCGTGAATTAGGTCGAGCTTTATGAAATAAAATAGCAGGAAAGCGGATAGAAACTAAATTCTATTGGAGAGTATGAACTCTTGCACTGCATTTAAATATATATTTATATATGAAAATATAAAATAAAAAGATAAATTAAATCAGTTTCACGGTGTATCACGCATACAGCAGGATGGTAACATAGTGTTAAAACACTCCGTTCCCCTCACACAATGTATCACAAGTTTATTTTTTTTTAATACATATATTATTTTTTATGTAAACATCTAATATATCCAAATGTTCCTCAAACGTTGAAAATAAATCCATTAAAATTCGTGTAACTCACATATTTTACTTAAAAATGAATGTTGACAATAAACTAAGATAATATTTGTATAATGTCGTTAAAATACACAAATTGATTACGACAAATATTATATATCTTTTAAAATATTAAATATCTCGTATTTTTATATTATATACTGTACTAAAAACAAATTAAGACATTATAAAAATTGAAACTGAAAATAAAAATTTAAATTTCAATGTAATACAATATAATGCTGAATGTAATATACTGTTAATTTTCTTTAATTATCACCATTCTACTTAACGCGCGTCGCATAAAAACATACACTATATGGATTTGAATAAAACTTAGGCAGTGTTTTTGTGTATAAATTAATTACCTTCCCTGGTCTAATTAGTGTGAGACCGTTCCCCCCTACTAAGGCAGTATATATGTTGGGTTGAGGGTAGAAGACAATCTCTTTCACTAGCTTCTATTTTCCTACCCCGCATTACTTAGATAAATAGCATTAAGTTAAAAATTTTAAATTGATTTAAATATAAATGCCTTTAAATCGACATAGGGGTAGGTTTACATCGGCAACTCCGTTCCGGTAAAGTTTTTCAATTATTTAAATTACTACATAATTTGTATTGAATTGACTGAAACTTTAATTTTTGATTTAGATTTGGATTAGTAAATAAATAATTGTGCAGTTCTAGCGGGCGAAGCCGCGAGCAGGTTGCTAATATACAAAAAAATATTAATATAAATAATAGTTACCTACACATCGTTAATCCAGTAACAGTAAAAACCTCATTATTAAGTGTATAACGGCAATACATACATTATTCACTGCAATTGTCAAATGACACAGAAGTACTGTACTGGGAACTGACATAATTCAAATGTAATTTAAATATACTGCATAGCGGGATTATAGCGTTGTATTTTTATTTATTAAAATACACTTTAATTTTGTAATGTATTTTTCGATGATGTATGCTTTTAATATAATATAAATCTAATTTTGTATAGTTCTCTGTGAATTTTTAAAGTTACGACGAATGAAATTCATGTTTTGAAAAACTAAATGTATTGTTATTTAATTTCGTTGTGTAAATTTTTGATTAGTTACTCTTGCTTCGCACGTATGTTTTATTAATATTTATATATATATAGATGTGGCTTAATTACTGACATTTATTAATTAATTATTTTTAGCGTCACGCTGTATCCCACTCACGGCATAAGTAAGCAGAGGGAATCCAGTGTTACGACACTACATTCCTCATATTCCGCCGAAAACTGAAATATTGTGTGTTGACTGGTGAAACTCAACGCTGCGGTTTGCCTCGAAAATGAAAATATTAAATATTTCATCTCCTCAACTGAGAATCGAACTCACAACCTGTCACGCTAACAGTCACACTTTGCGCCCCTGCGCCACGACTGGCCTAATTATATAAATAAAACTTTATTATACAAAAGGAAATATATATTATTTATTGGATATCACATGAGCATTTCCACATCAATCATTAATACAAATATGGCACAAGTAGTCATTTCACTTCGCTTCCTAATAAAAGGCTATAATATAAACCTTACATAAACGATCTGTCCGTGAGATAACTTAACGGACCCTGCGACGGGAAGCCATTACATATTTTTATATGTCTATTATATATTTTTATATGCCTATTATATTCGATGGGTATTCAACGGAGGGGCGAGCGATTTTTAGGGCTAACGCACGTCCCATAGGAAATCTCTATTGTGGCTAAGGGACTTGTTTTGTGCGTAATATCAGATATATTGACTAAGATTTTTATTTTTATTTTTTTTGTATAAAATATTATAAGATAAAAATAGAAAATTCTGTTATAAGATATCATTTTAATAGATTATAATAACTAAGAGTATTAGCTGAATTTCCGTTTTTTAGATATATCTAATGTACAATAAAAGCTAGCAAGCATTGCGTGTTGGGTGGCGGGACTGAACGCCGCACTTTGCCTCGCCAGAGCGAAGAAAATGGAAACACTAAATATTTAATTTCCTCAAGTGGGAATCGAAACCACAACCTATTGCGTTACAACTGGCCTGGCTATAGAAATCATAAAATTATATAAAAAATTGTCAATAAACTGAAAGGGTTTCCCAGTAAATACGCCAATAACCGCACTAAAAGGGTATAACAAGAAGAATGATGCAAAGAAACGTTTTTCTAGTGCCTACACGAGGTACCAAAACTCTTGGGTTCCAGTAAAATATTCAAATGTCCCATAATAATATTGAAGACAATGGCGACGGGTCGGGATATTTTGTATTGGTGTCACACCTATATTTATATTGTTTATTTTGTCTATATCGATATCGTATATCACGCTTTTACCATTCGTTCGTGTGAAATTTAATAAAAAATAATATAATACTTGAGCATTCTTCTTTTTAGTTATTAACTGCTGTTTAAAATATTTTTTTAACAGTTTGCGAAGTAAATATTTCAAATTTCTCGTTTTTTTTTATTTTATATTACAACGATTTTATAATTTAAATTCCGATCATACAGATTATATAAAAAATTGCTTTATCAAAAAAATGTCAAAAAAATGTATAACGCTTATGCATGGAAAATTATTAATGGTATTTTATTAATACGCCCGACCTATATTACAGTTCATATAGTAGTAGTTTAAATACTCAATATTATTTTATTAAGTAATATATAAAATTATTACAATTTAAATAAATTTATAAAAAATGTTATATTTGTATTATAAATATTGTTGTTGAAAATTTTCTTACAAATGTAACATGGTCCGAGGTGGTCTATTTGTATTGAAATTTATGTGAAGCATAATTTTCAGAAGTCTACCAATTTTCTTACTTATTGCTTACTGGTTACTTTTTCTTAGTTATCGTTTACTAGATACTGGACTTAATTGAAAGCTGATGTGTAAAGCTCCCTTCAATTTATATATCACTTTCAGAACATCTCTAAGTTTAAACTTTCTTTCATAAAAGTTGAATAAATATCATTTATATATAATAAATAATTAAATGAAAGAGATTATAATATTGAAAACTGAAATTTCTATTAACCCTTGATCACAGGTATGCAACAAGGTGTTTGGAAACGCATCAGCGCTGGCGAAGCACAAGCTGACGCACAGCGACGAGCGCAAGTACGTCTGCATCACTTGCGCTAAGGCCTTCAAGAGACAGGACCATCTGTGAGTAACGCCCACCTTGTCAGATAATAAATTATTTTGCTTTTTTTTCAGCTACACGTTGTATCCCGCATGTAGTAGAAAAGGCAGAAGGAGCCTAGGGTTAAGACACTCTGCTCCTCACTTTTCGCCTAATTCTGTGGGTTGGATTTCCTCAAGAAGAAATCCAACCCGCAACCTGTTACGTTTACGGTCAAATTCATCATATTGACAGTCATGGATTTATTATTTCAAACCACCCTTTTAATTGTATATGGACATATCGTATTATTTACGTTTATGTTTCCCACAAATCTCCTTTAGTTCTTTATTTCTTATTTCTTGTATTTCTCTGTTGAGCGGGTCTTGTTTCACCTATAATACGATTGCCGCAAAGTTGTGCCTGTGCAAGAAAAAGTTGTTCAGAAGAAACTTGTCTAATGCGGGCAAGGCAGTGAGAACTGCTGAACTGTATACATGGAGTTTTCCAATAGCACAGGATTTTTATTAATGCTTCTCACTGAGGCCAGTACTGGCACAAGCGCAAAAAAGCGTGACTATAAACGTGATAGGTTGGGGGGTTCGATTTCCACTCGTGGAAATGAAATATTTATTATTTTAATTTCTTCGCTCTGGCATCGAGGCTCGCGGCTTTGAGCTTCACCACTCAACACGCTGTCTCCAGAATTCAATTCAAGAAGATTTTTGTTTCTAATAAGTCCAATAAGTCTTAATGGAAACGGAGTGTATTAACACTAAGTTTTCAGGTTCCCTATGCCTACCCTGATACCAAACACAATGTGAACTTAATAAAAAAATAAACCATAAGTACACACTGATTGTGACCCCCAACATAATAGAATTACAATATTAATTTATACTATAGAGATATACATATAATAAGGGCTTATCGAGCATCGACTATACCGGTATTAAACATAAAGGAGTGTCCATACCCCGCTAAGTCATTGTTCGCCGGCGCTCGTCCCTTTAATAGCAGCAACGGACACCGCATGAATATTAATGAACGTTCAAAATGCTCGTATCGACTCGCACCGACGCAAAGTGGCCGCGTTATCTGGTGACCTATTTGGAAATTGTAACCGGGTTGTATTAACGATATGGTGGATGGATGGTGGTGGTGATTAAAAATCTGTTGTTGATAGTGTTTTGTTATGATATATGCTGTTTGTATGATAGAGGCGGTCGTGGCGCAGCGGCACAAGGGTGTGATTGTAACGCGACGGTTGTGGGTTCGATCCCCACTCGAGGAAGTGAAATTTTTATTTACGTTTATATTTCCATTTCTTCGCTCTGGTGTCGAGGCAAAGCGTGGCGTTGAATTCTGCCACTAAACACGCAATGAGTCCAGAATTCGGCAGAAAGTGGGGGACGGAGTGTCTTAACATTAGATTCCCTCTGCCTACCCTGCCGTGTGCGGGATACAGCGTGAAGCTTGGTATATGCTATTTTGATGTTTTCTATTTTGAATGTATTTGTCCGGTAATATATATTGAATCTCGGAGGGTATGTAAAGAGAACGGAGAGCCCACCAAGAGTATGGTAGTGCCATTTGACCTTTTTACAAAGTTGTGCAAAGAAATAAATAGCTTTTTTAAAGTCATATACAATTATGTTCAAGAATAATACAATATTGAGAAAAAGAGACACTTTAAAATATGAATATGCGTTACATAATTCAATCCCTTTGTAATTTCGTAATATTTATTTAGTATTTCTTTATACAGCAGGGTAGGCAGGCACAACCTAATGTTAAGACACTACGTTTACCGTTTTCAGCACAATTTTCAAGACATTACTCGCTGTTTGCCTTATTGTTTTACCAAAGCGACAATAACTCATTCCCCCATATGGGAATTGAATCCTTCACCGTCGTCTTTATGGTAAAACTCTAATTATTATTATAAATGATTTTATTCTCCTCCAGGAACGGTCATATGCTGACGCACCGAAATAAGAAGCCTTACGAATGCAAGGCGGACGGATGCGGCAAGTCGTACTGCGACGCGAGATCCTTGCGTAGACACACGGAAAATCATCATCAACCACCTGCAGAATCAAGTAAGTGCTTATTAAACAAAATAAAACATTCTAAATTAATTAATATAGATTTCATAGCATATATTAATTAAAATGAGAAGCAATTTTATTTTTACTAAATAATAATTATTTTCCACTGTTTCGAGTTACATGTATTTATATCATGTTATTTTTTAATTTTTATATAGTTATTGAAATTGTGCTTGAAATTCCGTTTTTTTTTTTCTTAATTAACAACTTTAATCAAGTAAGAAAACTAATAATCAAATAACAAGAGGTATCTTGCTAATAATATACAAAAAAAATACCTTTACTTTTCTTATGAATTCTTGCAATAAATTATAAATAATAAAATGGCTTATATCTACAGTAAATACTTTATTTCTATTAAGAAACAACGAGCAACACAGAGGCAAACGCGAGCAATGCTGAGCGTGACACCAACACGTCTAGAGTCACTTCACCGACATCGCCGTCCCGAGCTAACTCCACAAATTCTGATGTAAGTGGTTTCAAAGATATATTTAAAGATAGTGTTAAATATGAGTTATAAAAATATACCTACATAGTAATAATAATAGTATAAATATATTGAGGTTTCTAATATACATTAAAATGGTGTTATAATTTTATAGAGAAAGATATCACAAATTATTTATTTTAAAAACATCGATTAAACTAATTTGGCGATGCTTCTTCTTCTTCAAACTCGTCAAAAATAACTTTTTATTAAATAACTAACTAATGACGAAACGTAAATACTCTCCTTATATAAATCCCAGTGACGTTATATATTTAATATCACATTTTATTACCCGCTGGCGGCCTTCCAACCGACCGCGTGTAAAATTCGCCACCGGACGTCCCTATTAATAATTAACCAATTAGCCCAAATCCGCGTTGTTCCTCTTTTAATTTCGCGCCGCCATTACAGGGGTTTTGACGAAAAAATTAGAAATAATTACCTTTCTGTTACCCAACAATTCATTTCGGTGGAACGAGCAAAGTACAAACATCGCTCAGGCAAATCAACGAGGGATGTTTTCACTCAGAGTTTTAATAAGGGAAAACGATTTAAGTTTTATATTGCTTTGAACAGAGCGGTTCTTTGTTGGTCCGGAGTACCTTCAGTTATTTTAGGAGCCTGGAGAGGTTCTCGGTTTCCGCGTCTAACTTATTTTCGTTTTAAATGAACAAACACAGAAATTTATTTGTTTATTACATTTGAATAGTGAACGTCGATTGTGGAGAATAGTTCCATTTTATTATGAAAATATTTTTATACTTTGTTTTAATATCAAAATTGATACTAATTTATACGATTTAGAATATTGTTATTGAAATGAAGAATTATGTCTAATTAACATTTTTTTACAGTCCAGTAACAGTTCTGACAAAAATGGAGTCAGCACGGGAGACAGTAGCCCACCACGCACGCCGCCCGCACCGCCCACGCCGCCCGCCCGTCCCAAAGCTAGCAAAGCCAGCAGTAGCAAGCCTAAAGCTACTTCTACTGTAAGTTTAATATTAGTATTTAATTTTTTTTTTTGAGTTTTGAAACATAGTTATGTTTTTTCTCACCTGGATAAATTAATTTGGATATATATATAACATCTGTATGTATGTTATATTATAATGAGTAGAAAATTGGAAACGGAGTGTCTTAACACTAAGTTCCATCTGCCTAGCGAAGATAAAAAAGATTTTTTTTTAATAAAAAAATATTTTTAACCATTAAAAATTTCTATTTCATACAATATCCAATTTATTTATACCAACTAAATATCCATCAATAGCTTTCAACGCGCTATCCAAGCATCCCTAGCAGTCACTAGAGAAGACAATTAAGAAAACTATTTCCAGTAATCCAAACAAACGATTTAATTGTACGAAAACACTATAGAACCAAATATTCATTGGGATAAACTTAAGTGGACGGACTTAGTTCGTATTTAGTATACGTACTTAGATGTTAATCCTGTGTTAGTACTTGTATTAAGCATCCCTTATTTACAACTACCCACAGATCCACTCACCCTAATTCACAATGGCATTACTTAATTTTTTATTACGCTTATTAAATACTAGAGGTATCATGGCGCAGGGGAACGTGGTCTGACTATATGCCGGATGGTTGTGAGTTCAATAACGCTTTGAGGAATTAATTATTTTTGTTTCATTGGCCTGGTAAAAAATCTGGTTGAAAATTGAGCAATGTGCGGGAAATAGTGTATATGCACCCCAGTGTATAAACCCTACTATATGCAGGGTACATCGTGAAGCGTGTATACATGTCTCTATTAATTATTTCAATTAAATTAATTGTATATACAAGTTATAAATAAAATTAAAGTGTTAATATAAATACGAGCACTAAAAAGTACTGAGTCATTATTTTACTTTGCTCTAGTATTTTTGTGGAACAAATGAAAGATATATTTATAAAGCGATGATTACAATGAGTGTGAACTTTTCGTCACGCTATCTTCATATGAGAATGCAATTCTGTTGAACATATTAAACAACACCACGTTTAATATAAGCATCACGCTGTTACCGTATATAGCAGAGGGAATAGTACTAATTACTATCAAATTTACGGGGCAATGCGTTTTGAGTGGTGGAACGCGAAAAGCAAAGATATGAAAATATTAATAAATAATAATTCATCCTTCCGAGTGGGGATCGAACCTACAACTGTCGTATTACGTTATTCATGGATAATTATATTCCAATTAGTTAACCTCAGATTTAAATTGAAGCATTATATTATTATAATATATATCCTGTCTGCA
>JAKRZM010000056.1:164609-194512 GCA_036379175.1 Heliconius cydno galanthus | reverse complement strand
CGTCACTTGTCGAATGTTAGTGACACATTACTCCATTCTCCACTTTCTATTTCTATACATTCTTCATTCTTATTCTTCATTTTCTATTTCTTACATTTTTACTACCATAAATCTAGAAATGTCTACAATAAATCTAAATAATGACTTAAGAGCATTCAGAGTATTGAATTATATTTTGTATATAAAATGTCCTAGCAGCGGCAGGACGGCTCTAACTTTGTAATTTAAATATGTTTACATATTTTTACATAAAATATAGAATATTTGAATTCTTTGACGTAAATCATGTTATTTTTAAGATACTTTATATATACTGGTATTTGATATATATGTAAGAAATGTTATGTGAAGATAAATTACTCTATTTTTCATGTTATTCTGTAAATAATAGAAAGATAATTTCATTAAAATAATCAAACTTAAACACCACGCTGCTGCACTACATTGCACAAAAATGCTTATCTCGTTAAAAATATAACTAAAACTTTATTATCTACTTTTTATGTAAAAAAGGAAAATTATATAATTATATATACAAAAGTATATACTTTTTATTATACACTTTTGCAGGATATTATCACTTTTAAATTAACCTCATTAGTAAAAATAAATTTATGACGCAAGCTTACTTACAGCCAGCAGCCGTGAGAAAGTTGAACTCTAAAATATAATTTGTCATTTTCACAACTAAATCTAAACGATGATAAATTATCACTCGGTTATAATTCACGGATCCGAATAGACTCCAGCATATTATTTACTATCAAATTATTCGCTGTCATGAGTAATGGGACACGCGACATCCATACCTCGCATACAAAATGAGTTAATCTTGTATTTCGATGCTCTCTAGCTAAAGTATCGAAAGCGAAAAAATCGCGAATGTTTTTATAGTCCTTTTAAACTACTGAGAAGTATAGCTTTAATTGAGTGAGTTTCTTTGCCTGTATCTTCTCATGAGCTCAACCATTTGAACGGGCTTTTTTCAATGCAAAATTGCACATTTTTTTTTGGTTATTTTGTTTTGCATATTTTTCTACTTTTATGACATGTCCAAGTAAATGTTAAGCATTTTTATGGAATAAAGATATTTTGACTTGACTTGACTTGACTTGAATTTTTTTTTCAAAATTCCAAAAAACACATTGTTTATGCGTTTTATCTAGAGCCCGTGGTTTTGTTTAGTACTTTCATCACCTACCTGTTAATTTCTTTTCGCCCTAAAGGTTATCTGGAAGAGATGGCTATTTAACCATAGCATCGCCTTTGATGTCTTTCGGTTACCTTAAAAAATCCTGTAAATATTTTTACATGTACTGGCATATAAAATTACGGCATATAGTCAGTAAATATATGGCTACAGCTATTGGAATAACCTGAACTATAGACTGTGGCGATTGATATAACCGAGGGCACCAACCACCTACAGTATAGTGACGGACGGTTTATTAAAAGCCCTCACTTTGATCGTCCCTGATTCGACGTCACCTGCAGGAAGTAATAAAGGCCGACACAACACTGGCTCATAATTACAAGCGGGCCCGGTTTTGTTCACAACATATTGACAGCGGAATGCTTTGAACCATTGGATAAATCCACTTTGAGTCACTTCATTACGAGCTCGCTCGGATTGCTGAATTTACGTACGATATAATGACAAAATAATTATATTTACTTGTTTATGGTGTGCTTTGATGGTTGGGCTTAGTGGATGTTGTGGACGCCGATGCTAGAACACAATGGAAGTTAATTAATTGGTGGAAGACTAGAAATTATAGTCTGGCTAAATATTTTAGCAGTAGGTACCTATATATTGAATAGTGATTGTTTTCATTTAATTTTAAAGTTGAGTTTAAAATTAGGCCACTGTTAGGCCAGTCATGGCGTAAATGTGTGACTGTAAACACGACAGCTTGTGGGTTCTATCCCAATTGAGGAAATAAATTATTTAATATTTTCATCTATTCGCTCTGGCCAATTTTGCTTCGCTTCGCTCCAGGTAAAGCACGGTGTCGAGTTCCGGAAACTGGAGAAAAGATTGTCTTAACACTAAGCTACCTCTGCCTACTCTACTACACATGAGATATAACGTGAAGCTAAGAATGAAATGTTAATATTTCATATTATCAATATAGTTTGTTTACAATTTAACGAAATGGAACTAAATTACCATCTTGGTTCTATTTACTATCTAAATATGGAATATGACGTGTTTACATAATGTATTTGTGGTCTCATCAGGTTCCCTATAATTAAGACAGCCATCTATAATCACTACTCGTATAATTTGATCTCCAATAAGAGCCTCGAGGCGTTATCTTAAGATACAATATGTATTGTATTCTATAGATATAGATATAGATATAGATAGTGCATTCAGACTTGCTTTGATGTATTATCAGTTAAACACTGGTTTGACGATCGTAGATAACTTTAGCTTTCTAATTATATTCATGGGAGTAATTGAAAGTAATTAATTTAATTTAATAATAAGAAGTATGTCGTCTTCAAGTAATATATACATATAAAGATTTCCTGAAATATACAAAAATATAATATGATTGTAAATGCGACAGATTATAGGTTCAATTCCCATTCAATAAAATGATAAATTTAATATTTTCATTTCTTCGCTCTGGTGTGTGTGTGAGGCAAAGTGCGGCGTTGAATTTGCGCCACTTAAAACTCGGCAATAAGTGGAAAGTGGAGAATCTTAACATTTTGCTTTCTCCGCCTACCTTGCTACATGCGGAAGCAGCGTGAAGCTGAAAAAACAAATTAAACAAAAATAGTGTTAAAAATTTATATAACGAAACAATATACAAAATTAGAGTAGGGAGCTACTATGAAATATACACGTTGTACACACATTGGCTTGAATCACGGTAGATGATGCAATTCCATCCACGCGTGAATATTGCATTCGCCGCCCCCGTAACATTGTACCACATCGAAAATATTAGAATTTATTTGCGGCCCCAAAGTTCTTCTTGCACGAACTATGAATTTCAGTTCAGTATTAAAATCGTAAACTTTCCTGGCATGGAAAGGTGTAAAGTAGTCCAATTTGCGGGATGTTCTGAAAGCCACATGAACGTAGTTTTCGAGCTTAGAGAGACTTTCAGGGATATTTGGACGTTTCTATCGAAAACTAGATTAAGGGCATATGTTTTGAATATAGCGTTGCTTAAAAAATCTATAGGTTAGTTTAGTTTAGTTAAGTGCGACTGTAAATGCGAAAGGGTTTGGATTCGAAGGAACGAAATATTTAATATTTCCATTTTCTGCATTCTGGTGTCAACACAAACCCTGACGTTGAGTTCTGCTACTGAACAAGCAATGCTTTGACATTTCGGGGTAAAATGGGGAACGAAATGTCTTAACACTTAGGCTCGTGATAAAAAACATATAATGCAATATCAAAGTAATATATGTATTTAATATATAATATCCATTAACACAAAGTAAAAGCTAATTCCTGATATACAGCCGTCCTTACCCATGATTTTATTTGTAGTGTAGGTAGAATTTCATCTCTTTGTGGTCCCCTCGCCAGCGGCATCTGAGGACAGAATGCGAATCAAAGAAACATTTCATTAAACGAATCTGCCTTTGATACTTCCCTGATTTTAATTGGAACGTTAAAAATCATTTTTTTATATTATAAATGTATATTATTATTTTTAAGAACATTTTTCATTTGTGTTGTAACAAAATGTATATTTGTATTAATACTGAATATAATATCATCTAATATACTGAAAATAATATCATTATTATTTTTTTCTTAAATAATTGAACATTAAAAATAACTATAAACAAAAAATAAACATCAACTCCTAATTAATAACATTCCTATACATATATTCACGTAAATTTATAAATATATTATAATATTATTTTTATTAAACATAAATATTGTTTCAAATTAAGGAAAGATTCCTAATATTTAAAAGAAAGCTTTAATGAAAAGTCAACTAGCAAAAACCAAGTAAATTAAATCATTCTGAAATATTATTTTTATGCATCCACAAAAAGTAAGGTAAAATTTTTAAAGAAAATGTCCTATAATAACATTTTCTGTAACATCTTTTCTATCATGAAACCTACGACGGTAACTCATTTGAAGTCCAAATTCGATTCTTTCCAAGTGTCAGCCAGAACCTGAATATTTCATCAGCATGCTTTCTGGCGACGTCGAGAAAATATGGTACACTTTTGCCGATCATCTCACCAGAAGTATGGACTTATAACATTTGAATATTATGAAAGTAATATAGTTTTTTGTTTTAATGTATAGTTTACGACTGTCAATCGTTACTTTGGGGCTTTAAATACCAAAATCTCGATATTGCGGAATCCTGCAACATTTTCCTCTCTCCATTTTCCTCATCAACATCTCACGTGATGCCATAATAAGGATTCAGAGGATTAAAAAAAACACCCGTTCGATCACATCATCAACATCGAGGGGAAGAATCCTAAATTGTAATTCGTGTTCTCCATTCAACGTGACATTGGCGAAGTGATTAGTGCTGAGCTGGCACGCTCGGAACGCCATAAATAAAGAAGAATCTAAAAAGTCCTAAATTTACATATTTTTTTTCAACAAGAATACCACTATATATCTTGATACCATATTAGATATTTTTCTATATCTAAATATTAATCAAAGTGAAATTAATAAGTCTTTAAAATCTCTAACGAGGATAAAAAAATAATTTCTACATATGCTATTAAATAATATCTATCTATCTATAAAAATGAATTAATATAATCTGGAATCTAAAATCAAAAAAGCTAACCTTGCACTTCTGTCGAAAACGCGCTCCTACCGACTATGATAAACAGACATCGTACACACCAAAAACCCTACACATTTTAGCTCTTATACATATTGAAATACGGAATAAATTGGCACTCAATTCACCCCGCCATTAATTATGTAGGGTGACAAGGACGCAGGTGGCTCAGAGCCGTTCCGCTGTAAACGTCCCGATGCATAATTGAAGACGCTTTGCTTACGTGACTCCTCAGAAGAGGACCAGGCGACGCTAAGTGTGATAGATAATGAACTGCTACAATTGAATTTTAATGGTTTTAATAGTTGATTTAATGTATGTACACTCTCGTGTCTTGCTACAGGATTGGTTAAGGAATTTAGTATAGCGGGAGCTGCTCCTTGTCATGTCAGCGGAAAGGGTAAAAAAATCAGCTTCACGATGTATTCCTCACTTTCCACCCAATGCGTTTTGAATGGCGGAAACTTAACGCTGCGATAAGCGTTGTTACCAGAACGAAGAAGTTAATCTATATATATAAAATCGAAAGGTCACTCACTCATCACGAAATCTCAGAAACTACATGTGATAGGAATCTCAAATTTTTCATAGGAGTTATTTATGGGACGTAGGTGCTCGCTAAGACGGGAATTTGCAATATTTGACTTCTAAGGGGTTGTTTTTGGAGTTGAAAGTTTGTATGAAATTTCGTTACTACAGATGCTAGGAGAAATTAATAATAACGTAGTTCACGCAGGCGAAGCCGCGAGCGGGCCGCTAGTATATTTATAAATTCATATTCCCGAGAAGGAATCGAAACCACAACCGTCGTGTTTACAGTCACACGCTAGTGCCACTACGCCACGATGGCTTCGATATTTTGTTTCATATTTTAGCAATATATCAATTTTAAAAGCTTTTTATCTACTAGAGAAACATTCGAAATAGTATTACTTAACATCAATCGCTATGGAAACTAAAATAAGTGGCCAATATTATAGTTAAATATAAACATAATATTATGAAATATGCTGTAAATAAAATATAAAAATGGAAGCTTAATAAAACAATAGATATTTATTTATCTCAGATCTCAAGTGCTTGCGGCTGAAATAAAATCTTTTTCTTATATTTTCATATTTTATTCTTCTACTATTTATTGACAATAAAGCTTGTAATTTATGTGTGGGACTCTTATTCGTTATTTCAGGGAGAAAGAAATTGTGGCCTGTAGCAAAAAATATGGCCCAATCAGTGTATTTTATACACACAGAATTATCACTGCAAAATATTTTACTGTATGTCTACGTGTAAACGCAATGATTGTGGGTTTGATTCCTACTCGGGGAAAAATAATTATTTTAATTTTTCCATTCTTCTAATATAAAAGTATTTTAGCACTAGGCAAACTGAATTTAAATCTCTGCTTACCTCTCTATAAGCCAAAAAAAACTTAAATATGTAATTCTAAAACCTTCAAATATTTATTACCTAGCTAAAACAACAAGACAAAAATATAAAACCTGAAAAGAAAATATTTTTTACTTTCAAACAGTTGCTATGTGACGTTTTCTTTACACCTGACTGTGTTTAGCGGACCTTGAATTCATATTTGACTGGCCCTGCCCGTTAACCTTCTGCGCGGTTGACCTGTGACCTCTGCCACGTGGATGGCTCCTTTCAGACCCCGGGGCCCCGTTTGTTATTTTCTTTGCATAGTTATTTTTAGTGTCACGACGGATTTTAATGTCACGCTTACGTTTTTTTTGTTAATATGCTTAAATATGGAGATATATTACAGTGGGGGATGTTAAGTAGTCGAAATTAGGTTTTTTTTGTTTGGTGTTTTTTTTTATTATTCTCGAGTGTTACTAAATTGTTTATACAGTTTATTTTTGTGTTATTACGTTTTTTAATTACTTTTAGATGATAGCTTTTAATGACTTTATATTAAAATTTGTGAATCCTATAAAAAAATCTATATTTTTTTAGGTAATTCAGCGGTAGACTACATTTTGATTCATTTAGTTTAAAGAAAAAAATGATAAAAATAATTATACTTAGGGACTGTTGGTACTTGTACTATTCATAACTTCCACAATAAGTTCCAACACTTATATCTTATATCTCAAAAAGATTTTAAAGAAAAAGCAGTCTACGTAAAGTATTTGACTTCATCAGTTAATACCAAACTTCGAGGACCTACATTCCATCAGCGACGCGATGCATTTAAATTGTTTTGTATACCAGATACATACGTGGGTCCATCTCCATATGCAAATTAGTTTGATACAAACTGGACCTTTTATAAAGCGACTGGTCATCTTATTTTAAATTTCGCGAGAATTAAACAGGGGGGTTACATCTGCAATGTCTTTCCCACATCCTATCATTCACTTTTCATAGACCGTGAGATAAACATCGTAAAAATTTGGCTTATTTTTGGCGCCATTTTTAGTTTCAGCTGTCAGATCTAAGGTTTTTTTTTTTTTTTTAAAGTGTTAAAGTGCAATGGACAATTGGATTACACAGCTTTTCCAAGCGCCTACATTTTCTAAGCCTAAGGTAAAATTAAATTAATTTATATAAATGTATATTTAGAAATAATATCTATTGAATTGAAAAAACATATAATTTTTACAAATCAACACTTTCTATTTAAAGGAAATTAATACAAATAAAGTTTATATGCTGTTTTTTTTTTAATTCATTTAATTAGAACAGAAAAGAGCTAGGAAACAGAATTTCTCAGTGTACAAAACTAATTAAGATCAGTATAATTAAATGAAGTTTGTTCTTACTCCTCACATTGGTGTACAATGTGAATTACTAAAATCGAATTAACTGAGACGCTAGCATGTACAAGAATGATATATGATAAAAACGCCAGCAGCAACAAACAGCTGCTCGCACCTCCCGCGCATTAACCTAACGAGCTGCCCTAATGGCGCCTTAGGGTTGCCACGTAAAAAAACTCTTATAAATTACTGCGGTATATCCAAAGCTCTTTTTGAGACATTTGTCACTAGATATGTAGCCATAATTTTTTTTTTGTAGAAATAAAAACAATAAAAATAATTACCATAGAGTAATCTCTTTATTTTAAGCAGTTATATCTAAATAAAATAATTATATAAGTAGCCTTATTCCCTTTATTTGATATGTAATATGCATGTATTAGTAACATATTTAATCATCAATATTTAATTATTACATACATTCATCTGCTTTCACACATTACAGAAAATGCTGTGCTTTTTAGTTTTTTTTATTTATATTAGAATGACGATTCAAAGAACAAATACTTACTTCAAAGTTGTATTTTTACTAGAATAACAATTTTATGTTGCAATTATTTATTACTTTTATCTATTTTATATCCTAAGTATATTTAAGCAAATTTCCACAGCTTCGTCGCTATAAGTAACGGGTTAACTGTTACAAACCTAACGAGCATCCTTAATGGCATCTATTAGGGTTGCTACACTAAAATAAATTACCACCTTATATAAAGCTTCCGTGTTTGCCTTTCTCGCTCCTTACTTTTATTTTTATTTAGATAAAGTTTAAACGACTGCAGGTATCAATCTTAATGACGGTCTTCCATCGTATTTATTTTGTACTTTTAGTTAATTTTTTTAAATACAAACCTGGAAATGTACATCTATAAAAAAATATAAGAATCGCTTACTAATGAAATTACGATTAAAATAAAATGTTTTAAATTAACATTTCTCTTCACGAGCACTTTACACAGTGGTTAAAATTAAATTTAAATGGTGGCAAACGTGGCGCTGGAGCACTAGCGTGTGACTGTAAACGTAGCGGGCTGTGGGTTCAATTCCCTCTCGACATCAGGGAAATAAAATATTAACCTTCATTATTTTTTTTATTTTTTAATTTCTGCGCTCCGGTGTCTACGCAAAATGTGGCGTTAAATTACACCATTCAACACCCATAAAAATCAATAAAATAAAGGTTTAAATTGTTTACAACGACACAAGTTGTATAAAAAATATTTAGACTCAGACAGAAGTAAATGGAAGTAAAGTAAAGAAATAAGAAGATATTCAAATATGAAATCCTCTCTGTTCACTTAATACAGAAGACGTATGACAGTGTAAAATAAACTTTTTGCAATAGAGGTTGCCAAAACGAACAAACCACACAAATAAAAGCCCTTTCGATTTTTTCAATTGTTGGAAATATTCAATAGTTTGTTTTTTATAAATTTAAAAAGACCTATCAGTAACAGTTATATATATTAAAAATTAATTCAACATATATATATATATATATACATATACATACATATATATATATACATACATATATATATATATATATACATATACATATACATATATATATATATATATATTTATAGCCTTTGTATAATATAACCTTCACAGCAACCCTAATTTCGTGCTATTAATTTGTCTCCGTCGTACTCGAAATCTTTCTACTGTTAAATGTAGATAATATATTCAGATGAATTATTACATTATACATTAAAATACTTGTATATTTTCCGTAAATTTGATTAGACAATTTCATTTGCAAATCTCAGTCATTTATTATTACGAAAGATCCCTTTGAAAGTCGGCATTAAATTTCTATAAGAAACAGATATCTTGATAATTTGAACTTGTTCCATAATTCCTAATTTACGTTCCCTCTGCCTGTTTTAACTGTGATATAAAAAATCTTAATGAGCTAATTGTTATTCTTAAAAAATTGTATATTTTGGCTTTCTTTATATAATGTAACAAAAGATATTAAATTACTATCTTATTTTAGTGGTTGTAGCAAAAAAAACTATTACTTCATTATTACATTACAAAATTATATTTAATTTTTTTGTAAGTAACGTGTTGAATATGAAAACTTTAAACTATTTTATTAATTTTAGAAGAAAAAATAAGTATTTTGCTTTTCTAAACGTGAAATAGAACTATTTTTTGGTGTGTTTTTAACCAGTAACGATCAAATATTTGTGTACTAACATCCACCGTAGAGGAAATATCCACCCGGTGACACCGTTGCGGTGTTACGGATTTCCGCAACGAATTAAAATTCTACCTAAATTACTGCACTGCGTAGTCCGCTCGTTGTGGCAAATTATTTGAATAAATATTACATAATATATTTTTCTTTTACCTTATTTTTTGTTATAATGCTGCTACGAAATTAACCCAATTTTATCAGCTGTTCTGCAATGAATTGATCTATAATTACGAGTTCCCTTTTAAACCAACGAAGATTACTCGGAGTCTATCAAAATCCATTAATTAACTTGGAATATTAACGAGCTACTCAAGATCGAAAGTTACTACCTTGAAATTACAAAGTACGTAATAGGTTCGGAAGTCTTTTGAAGTTATACGAAGTCAACGTAAATTTCACAGGCGCAGCACGGTAGTCCAAAATGCGGGAGTGGTGCCAGTGGAAGCGGCTCAAGCAGCACCAGTGGGCCCTTAGGCGGGCCGACCCGCGCTGCTGATGTAAAACCCGTTGAATGCAATCTTTGCCATCGAAAATTCAAAAATATTCCCGCTCTTAATGGCCATATGCGATTACACGGAGGATATTTTAAAAAGGTTAGTGTAATAGTGTTTCTGTAATAGACTTAAGTAAACATTTTTTTCGAACTAAGACGGTTTCTTACTTATAGGACTCGGACAACAAGAAGCTAGATAAAAAAGAATCAACAGGACCACCTCTACAAACAGCGTCTGTCTCTGTGAGGGCACTGATAGAAGAAAAGATCATCAGCCGTCGGGGTGCTAGTGTAACAACTTCACCATCTATAGGTACTATTATAAATAGTTTTATCTCTAAATAATTCGGTAATATTACAGTATATATATTTTTACATAACGGTGCTTATTTCTTTCAGGAACCACAGAAACTGTGTCATCACGTACAGGATTTGTTGCACCAGCTCCACCTCCGCTATCAACTATTAAGCCGTCTGCATCACCAGTGCCACCAGTTACTACATCTGCACAATTTATTTCACCTCGCGCTCCTCCATTAGTAACTGTAGCTACGAATGTAACAAATAATCAAAGAGATTCTACTTTAATAGAACTACTTAAAAAAGGCAGTTCTAAGGTAAATATTTTCCTAACTTATATGAAATTTACGAATACTTTACATAAAAAGGAATTTTACTAACTGCATATATATATTTTGTAAAGGTAGTAAAAAGGTCAGCGTCAGATCCGGGCCAAGCCTCTCCACAACAACAAGAATTTTCATTTCGGCCAGAATTATTTGGTGTATCATTTAATTCTGATGATGGATATTTTTCACCTGCATTAAATGAAGACACATTTCAATTCACAAGCGCATCTGATCACTTAGAAGAGCTGGCATCATTAGAAGATTATGCTACAGTTGCAGCATCTATACGAGAACGATCACCTGTTACATTCCCATCGAGTCGCCGTCTTGCTGCTGTATTAAATTCTCCGCTTCCCGAATCGTTAGCTGATTTCGGAGCTTGCCATGGAGGATCACCAGTACCATCGCCTGGAATTGGATACAGTGAAAACTCACCAGGACTTTCATACACAGCTGGTGATTCCCCAGGACTGGCATATACAGCAACATCGCCTAGCGGTAGTTATTCAACTCAAGCGGAACCGTCACCAGGCTTAGCTTATCCAACGCCCCCTGCATCACATGATGCTCATTCACCTGCGCATGCTGTACCACGAGTATCATCTCCATTGACGGCTGCCTTTTTTACAGCGACCATGTCCAGTCAAGAAGAGGTAAATGTACAAACATTGAGAAGATAACTATTGTTATTAGTTTTTAGATATATTTCTAATTGACGTTTATATATTTAGGTAGAAGAAGCTTTAGAAGAAGTACTGCCAGAAGAATGTAGGTCATTAGATGCTTATGCCCTCGAACCTTCTACGACAGCACGTCGAATCATGTTAAATTCAGAAGATCCTTTATTATCAAGTAGTCCACGTGATTTTTCCAACCAAAGAAACATACGACGGCAACACCGAATATCAACTCCAATTACAGCACCAATTCACCAATGGAATGATAACACAGCACTTCAGGTACTTAGTAATTCATTGAAAGCAATACGAATTATATTATAAAGTAAATTATATATATTTTATTTACAGGTTTGTGTGGAAGGTAGAGATTCCTTGCCAGCAGTTTTCCTTAGCCCCAATAGCGTACCGGCCTCACCACAAAGACGTAAACGTCGTGCTTCTCCAGCGGGACCTTACCGGTCACGTATGCGGCGCACAGTAGATCATTACACACCTCAACCCATTCTTCCACCAGATAGAGACTGCAGTGGTTTATATACTGAAATTGCGGATGGTAATTATCATACATTTATATATTTACTATCTTTGTAATCGTTGTTATTATTATTTTCCTATTGTTTTAAAAATATTAGTAATTTATATCATAAACATGTATCAAAACTGAAAATTGGTAATCAAGAAAGTGTAAAGGCCAAGCCAATCACGGCGCAGAAGCACAAGTGTATGACTATAAACATAACAGATTGTAGATTCGATTTCCACTCGAGACTTAAGATAACTATATAACAGGCCTTCAAGAAGATGTTAATATGCTCTCGCAACCAGACGAACACCGCGTACCACAAATCAACATAGGAACAGATCATCAAGCAGACATTCCTGAACTATGCAACAATCGTATAGACCTACACCGAATACCGGAGCAGCTGCTTTGGGATCCTGGTATTAATGATGCACTCGATGATAATGAAGGTATTGTGCTTAGCCTAGTTTAAAAATATATATCGTATTTGTATATTTTTTTCTCTCTCTCTCTCTTTTATTTATGTTTTGTAATCGTATTTTCTTGCTTTTTAGTACGCATGTTTATGGAGCTAGCGATGTGCGCCGCTATGCCAGTCGGTGGTCATACAAGAGAGTATGCCTTACAAACATTAGGCGAGTGTGGAGGAGACATCAGAGCTGCCACATTACGTCTCATGTCCCGTCCCGCCGCACCCTCACAACACGAATCTCGATGGACACCCGATGAAGTAGAAGCCTTTTTAGCTGGACTTAGCCAATATGATAAGGACTTCTTTAGAATTTCTCAGCTGGTAAAGTATTTTAATGTATGTTAATATACATTGATATTATTGGTTAAGTAAATATTATTATTTTCTAAAATTTTTCTTCCTTTTAGATAAGAACAAAAGACTCGAAGCAGTGTATCCAGTTCTACTACTTCTGGAAGAAAGTAACAAAAGACTATAAAACACTATACTTACGGAGTTGGAACGCTCAAGCCACCCAAGTAAGCACTGCCACTAATGCTGGCCTACACTTTTTCTTCAGGTTCACAGAATAGTGTTAAGTAGGAAGTTAATATGACTTGTCCAAATTCAGGGTTCAGGTCAGATACCGACACTTGGTACTGCGTGCTCTTCACCGCCGACTTCATTTGAAGGCGAAGAGTTTCCGTGCAAGATATGCGGAAAGTAAGTTTTGAGAACCGGAATATATAGCTTTTATTTTAGCCTAAAAAGCATTCATACGCGAGCGCCACTTAATGATACACTATGAATAATGAATAATTTCAAATACCACGTGGTTTTAAATATCAGTGTATACTATTTTATTTTGGATAGGCACAATATAAGGTTTCAAATATATATTTATTTACACAATAAATTGTAAATGATTGCTGAATTTAATAAATAATATAGTATACTGATTCAGGGAAGTCCATGCCAAACGAATATTGTTATTCTATTAATTGAATAATTTACTAGGTACTATTTGTTAGATGAATCGTTTATATATAAAAAATCTTGTTATTTATAAGTATTTCATATAGTACATGTTTTGGTATTGCATTGAAGAAATAGATTTTTTGGGCATAGAAGAATTCCTGTGACGAGATACACAATATTTTTACTATTGAGTACACAAACGACATATTTCACTGAATATTATTCAAAATCATTTGACTTCAATAAGTAATTTTATAAGCGTTTGTGTATTCATTGAATTTTCAGTGAAATGTCCCAGGGACCACGCTATGTCACTCTTGTAAATATAAATAACAATAATAGATAATAAACAACATAATTATATGCCGTGATAATGTCATAAATGTTGTGTAATTTTTGTTTATGGCACTTAGATATAGTCGGAATATTAGTGTATTAATGTTGTGTGTACATCTAGATTTACACATTACTAACCGAATGCTTCGCTTAGCTTTTCTGCTTTATATATATTTTTTTATTATTTCGCTTTATTTTCTTTTCTTCTGTTGCTATTTCTTAATGTTTACCTTATGTTTCAGAGTATTTAACAAAGTAAAAAGTCGTAGCGCACACATGAAATCGCACCGGCCACTCGACGCCGAGCCGAAACGGCCAAAACTCGAAAAGCCTTATGAAAAGGTCGAGAGATCTGACGACAGATCGCAAGCGACTGCTGAATTCCAAATGCTAGTACAGTAACTGACACCCATTCCACCCGCGCGTTCGCATCGCGTTACCTTTGTTTGCGTGGCCCTCTCGCTGCCGTGACACAGGCCGCTTCAGCGTGACAATATCAGCTTAAAAAATAAACAGCAGTACTCTATTAATAATATGCGCCAGTTCTCATGTAAATAATATACACATGCCTAAAATACGAGACGCTGTCACGTCAAACATTAACTCAACGCACAAGCCCTCGTCTACAGTCGCGCCACACCCTAATGTATAGTCTGGCAAATATGTTATTGANCACCGGCCACTCGACGCCGAGCCGAAACGGCCAAAACTCGAAAAGCCTTATGAAAAGGTCGAGAGATCTGACGACAGATCGCAAGCGACTGCTGAATTCCAAATGCTAGTACAGTAACTGACACCCATTTCACCCGCGCGTTCGCGTCGCGTTACCTTTGTTTGCGTGGCCCGCTCGCTGCCGTGACACAGGCCGTGAAGCGTGACAATATCAGCTTAAAAAATAAACAGCAGTGCTCTATTAATAATATGCGCCAGTTCTCATGTAAATAATATACACATGCCTCCAATACGAGACGCTGTCACGTCAAACATTAACTCAACGCACAAGCCCTCGTCTACAGTCGCGCCACACCCTAATGTACATAATTATAAGTGATTAGTTCGAAATACAGAAATGCTAAACGAATCAGCATTTATTACGGTAAAAAAAATAGTTTTATATTAAACAAAAGTGATTTAGGTGGAAAGCAAATTTAGTATGTAGTAGCCAATTTGACTAAATTGTATGTAATGTAGATAATTTAACTAAATTACCTACTTAAACAGTAAATATTCGAAATTTTCGTAACGCTTAGTTAAGCTACGAGAGCGCATAAAAATATTTTGTATAACAATTGATACTTGTAGATAGATAGGGCCTTCGTAAAGTTTTTATATGACAGACTTCTCAATGTGACTTGAAAGTGTGATTTTGTAAATATATTGGTAGTACTTCGATGCGCGATTCGGCTAATATATATATATAAATAAATAGAAATATTAAAGTATATTTCTATAACTACTATAGTGTGATACACTACCTGTGTAGAAACTACACTACCTCGTTTCTAATGAATCGTTTCATTTCTTAGCGAGCCCAGCTCACTAAACATTAGCCTGTTTGCTCACTGTTTCGTTATTTTATAGTATTTTTTTTTGTTGTTTTTTTTATTTATTTCTCTAGTCATACTAGATAAATATATGGAGTAGACGCGTGGAATGTTTTAGATAAATTTAATTTAAGACAACGGATTCAATTCTTTATCCGTACCGTAATTAGTCACATATCGAAACAGTTTTAGGTAATTTTTAAACAGTAACATGAGATGCCGTCTCTGTGAGTGCGCGATCAAACTTATAAATTGTTTTTATTATTTGCTAAAAACATAGTTTTTACATTAGATATTATAGCAATATTCATCTAGTTAAGTTTAATTTTGCTGTTATACTCCAATGGTTACTGGTTTTTAATTTATTACGAATGTTTGTTATGTTTGTATTTATTATATATTTGATCTACATTCACAGAAGTACATGGCAAAAATTTATGAAAAAAAAAACAAACATATTTTTTTACACAAATATTATTATCATAAATGCTCAAAATACTATATTTTATGTTGGTAATTTTATTATAAGTGCTCGTTGTTGGTTGTTCGATGGTATCTCGTATTACTTGTTCTCGATGTAATAGTTAATTTAGTGTACTATATACTACATATATATATATATTATTTTCATGAACGTATATAAATGTACTTAACTAATTTGTCTGTACGTGTATCTTACGTGTTGTGATATGTAACGTTTATATATTATTTTAAATAATCTATGTATTATTTAAACTAAATGTACAAATCGGGCAATAACTTTGCTCAATTATATAAAGAATAGATCAGTCCGTTGTTCGAACTGTGAACAGCTGCCAGACGAAAACCCCGTCATTTGTATTCATCGGTTGTGAAAATATTATTCATATTTTGTCTTCCTAAACTTTTTCTGTTTCTAAATTTTATATACTTTTGGGGCAGTATTCCTTGTAAAAGACATGTTTATTATTTAAATACAATTAAATTCTTGTTCTGTTTTAAGATAACCCATTTTAGGTTAAATGTTTTAACTTAGAGGGTACCTAGCGTATGACGCTGTCGGCTCTACATCTTCATCATCATCATACATCTAAATGTAGAGCTGGAGTAACAGTCTTATTAAAAGCTGTGGTAATCCTGGCAAATATGTGGAATTAAATAACTACTGTTTTGTCGATATATAGCATTAATTTTAGATTTAGCAGTGCCAAAAAATATGTTATAAATTGTATTTTACAAGATAGATAGCTGGCTATCCTTGAAAATTATTTGAAAACCTTGACAAAACTATGTTTGAAATAAAAATGGAAGTTAAGCTTGCCTTGAGACGTATCTCGTTTTCCTTCCAACTGTACCTGAGTGGACCTCTGCCAAACGTCGAATCGACATTTTAAAAACTCAATGTCATGTCGTTTTACACTATTTATATTATGTATAAGGTTAATTACAAAAATTAAATGCTATTTGTAACTACATCACTAACTCGTGTGATTATTTGGTTGTGTTATATGACAATGTGGAATTTTTAAAGGTTAATTGTTGTTTCTATTTTCACTTTTTGTCTTTATACGCCAAAAGTAATGCCAAATGAAATTGTTAAATGCGCCATGTATAGAGTACGTTAGAGACATAGATGATTGTTTTAGATTAAGGCCAGGCTTTAACTAAAACCCCACACTAAAGGTTTAGTAAAGTAATTAATGCTTTGAATCAGCTGAAAATATGTGCCATTTATTTTGTAATGAACTTGATAGTTATAAAAATTTAATGAAAATTAAATATGTATAGAATAAAGAAGCCGCCACGGTAAATATAAAGCAACTGTAAAAGTTTATTTATCTATTACTCTGTCTCTACAAATTTATCGTAATTATCTTATAATATTTCAAGTGAAATAATAAATTTTTTAACTATCATTCATTTTATTATATTAATGTTGAAATTATGTTTTATATTTACAGTGGCTAATATAAGCATCTAGTCTTCATTGATCGACTTTCAAATCGAGATTATTTTAATATAATAAGTAAATCGTAACGTAAATATCAACATACTGAATATTTTTTCAAATTAATAAATAATACCGGAAATAAATCTACTTACGTCATAAATTACAATTTATTAAAGACAATTCCCTCCAGTAATATTTTTTAACAATACTCTAGCTATTAAGACTGAAAATTACGCGAAATTCTCTAAGCTTTTTTAACGGCGTGATCGTTTTTCGTTGTCAAAGTACTCGTAGGTACGGTAGGTACCAGTCACCTCGCCCATTCCACGTGCCAAAGCGTCTCTAGTCGGAGTAGACATAGAATTAAATATACCCTCATTATACATATACCCTTATAGTATATTGTGAGTCACTTCAGTCTGAGCCAAGCATATTTATAGTAAACCAGACGTTTATCTAATTGATATTTTAAAGATTTTACGTATAATTCTAGAAATTCTTTTAACTTTTTAATTAAAATAATCAAATGGCAGCGTTCAAAGACGATTGTTTAAACTTATTACTTACTAGCGACCCGCTCGCGGCTTCGCCCGCATGTACTGCACAATTATTTATTTTCTCATGTGAATCATTTTCGCGATCTAATATCATTATTATTTCAAAGACAATATCAAAAACATTTTGTAACAATATGTTATTATTTATATTGACATCGTTTTTCTTTTTAATTTATGAAGTAATTGAATTATAACTAGCACTAAATGTTAAGGGAAGTTTGCCAAAATACAAAAATAAAAACTACATTTACATCAAATTCTCAGATTACAGTACAAAAATTTAAAATCGTTGTTTTTGGTTCTATTAAATTAATAAACAGAGAGCGACAACCCTATTTTTATTAATATACCTATGCGTGTTCGTTAAAATTACAGCGCCCATCGTACTCTATGCTTGACTTAGTCTAGACTGGCTCAAGATTTAGATTTAGTTCAAAACAACCTTTTCATTTGTCTAGAATCTAACTCCTCCAATAGTCGTTGAAAAGCTAATTATTAAATTGTTAGGTCGATAAAATTATTGGACAATCTTATTTCAAATTGAATATAGAAGTGCCTTACGATTTTATTTTTATACTGTTATTGTTTTTTGTTATTGTTTTAATTAGATCAGATGACATGAAGCACTGGAAATTGCATTTATTTGTGTCCACTACGTCCGCTCTGCAACGCCAGAGTCGACGTACAGTGGTTGCTATTAGTTCAATCGTTGCTAGTAAATTATTTTACTTATAAATTTATATTTATTATTTATTTATAAAGACACTACGGGCTAACGTTCTTAACGAATATCGAAACTTGCCTTTCCATAGACTTAACTTTTATACTGCGGTGTTGAAGTACAAGGGCATGTTCACAATACAATAACTACAAGTCAATTTAACGAATAAATTACGAAACTAAATAAAAATTGTATACTGTAGACGTCTACGTAAAACTAGACGACATATTCAAAGATATTAAATGTACTTATTGATTATTATAAGAATAATGTCTGTATGTATGTTTCTGTACCCACGTCGTATTGCTGCGTTACGTTCGCTTACTATTTTCTTATTCCATTTGTCTATAACCCAGTTTCGTAATATAAATGTATATATATTTATTATGTATTTGTGTCAACACAATGTTAAATTATAGTATAAATATTTAATAAGCCTAAGTGGATATTATATTCTTCTAATTTTGTATCAATTAAAGTGTGTAAAATAATTGAAACGCCACAACGGCGGTTTAACCGTGCGGTACTGTCGCGAGCACACGCACTATTTTAACAAGATATATTCCAAATACTGTTTTTATACTACTGTTGTTAGGATGATTTTAATGCTAAACTCTATTTTTACTTCATTAGATATGTTGATGTTTCTATCTATTCTATTAGTATAATTTCTATGATGAAACGTTACCGCTTGTGTGCGTGACAGTACTCCACAAACATAATACGTACTTCACTTGTAATGTAATCCGTAGTAAGTAACCGACGCGTGCCAAACGCACGATAAGTTGATACACTCTGTGTTGTGATTTTGAACGTTCTGTAAATTAACAAACTTTAAATACTATAAATAAAATTGTAGACACCTTTTTAGATTAGCACAATTCTTCGCGTAGCCACGTTAGTTCATTAATGGTTGTAAGCGTTTAGATTAAACCCAGAAATAGATATTCATTGGAGATGTAAATGTACGTATAAATTTTAGATTCATATTGTATGTGATGATTCGTAAAAACAACGATTGTTCTCGAGTCCTGTCCCCCCTCGCTGCGGGCGAGTTCACAACTTCGCATATCCTTGAAACAATAAGTAATAAAATAAAACTATATATATATTGATAAATTTATTAGGGTAACTAATTTTTTAAGACAATGACTATTACGTGATCTTTTAGATTGTCTTTATTAATAAATATATGGTGAAGGTTTTGTCAATTTCGTTTTTTCTTTTTACACCCCCAACACCTTACTTTGAACTTTTTAACAAAAAATCCAATTATAGATTATTTATAATTATTAAACGAAGGAAGTTATCAAATGTTTATCCAGAACTACAATTTGCGAGACGAAAAATGATCCTTATAAATCCTTATAGGTAGACCTAGGTTCCCTCTGACTCCCCTGATGCTACTGCACAAATAAATAAATGAAAAAGACCATACTTTCTCCTCCAACTAAACAATAATATAGGCTAAGTAAAAAAAACAGCGATTATATAATAATGTAAGTATGCAGAGAAAATATTTATTTATTTATAAATATTTCTCCGAATGGACTTTTAATCTGTGTACTACAATGACAGCTTCATTAATATGAATAATCCGTCATTAATATGAATTTATACGAGGGAAATGCTAATTTTAACCTAATTTTTTTGGTACTCCACACCATAAAACAAAAAAAAGTGATTGAGAACTTTCAATACAAACAAAGGAAGAAACTTGAAAATTGGAAATTTATTGGTATAAATATTACAAACTTATATTGGTAGTTCATTTCATACAAAATGCCTACGCCCGCAGGCTTAAGTTTATTAAATTTTATAAATCGGAACGGAACCCTCGGTAAGCGAATCCGATTCACACTTGACCGGTTTATTTACATAGTAAAACAAAATATACATGTTTTAGCTGTTTATTAAGAACATTGTATGGTACAATGGAACTATAATACATCAATAAAACTCTGTAAGAATATACGAAAAACAAATAGTGCTGTGCAACAATAAAATAAAAACTTATAACATCTCCACATTCACGGGACACTTTCACAAATACGATACAAAAAAGATTTTAGGCCAAAACACACTTTGGATACAATTTATTAACTATTTAAGGCTTATAAAACTAAATTATTGATTGCTTTATACGTATATCCTTTTACTGAACTAATTTTAATGAAATATAACAAAATATATGTATGTACAGGTACACAAATATTTGAGAACGTGATTAGTTTATTATTTACAAGATAAAAGATGATTATATTATATTATGAAAGTATCCAAAGCGTGCTTAGAACATAGATTATACTAAACAGCGTAAAAGTGACAATATATTATGAATTAACCACACCTAATCTATGGCTGGTCAACATTTTATTTAAAAATGGTGGAATACCTCCTTCAAATTTTCAAAAAGAACATAATACGTTTTAATAAATTTCTTATATTTATTATTTACTTTATTGGTGGTTTAATTAATTTCTGTACGAAAGAAAAAAAATAATAAATAAAAAAATTATAAATACAAATTATTATGCAAATGTTGGTGAAAAATTATAAGAATAACTTCAATTATTCTTATTAAGTATAGTTGACCAGCTCTCAACTTTGGTGTTACATACATTAAGTTCATTAATACAGTCCCAAAAAATATTATTGCATCGATCGTAACGCTATGACTTAATAATATATGAAAAAAATTATACATAAATATTGTGTTTCCTGTTAAACTTTAAATTATTGTGATAAGTACTGAAAACAAAGCGAGGTTAAAATTTTCAATTCAGTGCTGCCAGATGTTTGCAAATAAAAAGAGAAACACACAATTTTTTTATATCTTTCATTAAGTCACCTTTTTCATTTATTAATTTATTAAAAAAATAATTATCAACTACAGATAAACATTTCAACGTTTCAATATTTGAATTTAATAACAACACACCTGGCAACATTATCTATCATAAAACATGGTGGTTAAAAATTATAAGTAACTCTATATATTATATAATATTTAAAACTATTTAAATATTATACAAATGGACGTAGCAATTACAAACACCCTCTTTGAACAATAATAATTTTAAAACGCATTCACATGGACACTTGTGAAAATTACAATAAATAAGCGAAAGAAGTGGAAATAAAATCATTTACCATTGACTTTTAGAAAGAAAATATTGATTCTATGAAAATATAAAAAAAATATTGGTTCGAAGAAAGTGCGTTAAATTAACATTAATTATTTTCGCTTACAAAGACAGGTGAAGCTATAAAGAATTCTCTACTTTTTGCATATTTTTTTTAGTTGTCTTTAAAATTTGTTTACTTAAGTATCAAAATATTGCCATTAAACAATTTAATAGATATTAATATTAAAAAAAACTTACTAACTTAAATAATAACCATTTAAATGCAAACACTGACATATCCTCACAGACGTCCACTAATGAAATAAGCAATAAATATTATTATGACTTTAATATTAATAATGCAGGGAATATATAAAAGTATGTTTTTCCATAATAATGCGTTAGGATGAAATGTACTCTATTTTCACAGAGATCCACCACCATTGATCATGCAGTACAAAACAAACAATCAAACATCAAACTAAAATTAATTTTAAAATACAAAGTAAGAAACAGAAAACCATAGCACCTTAAATTGAATTAATGTGGAAACTATCGAAAGCACAGTGTCCATATGAATGGGCTAGAAAAAAATAATAATTTAAACATAATTATTCTCCTAAAAATTAAGAAATTTCAAGAAACACATTTGTCTAAGGACTACGTACACATAAAATTGGTGTCAGTCACAGGTCAAAGTCGCTTCAGCTTATAACATAATTATGTTCATTGACTTTTAGAAATGTCAGTTCAAATTCTATTGCACTTAAAATATTAAGTGGCATCTCGGAACCAACCAAATTTTTCGAGAAATATTTTATTTAGAATATGAATATCAATGTATTTTGAATCATATCATAATCATAATAAACAAAATAAAATATACTCAATAAATCAAATTATACTCTTATGATTAAAAAAATAAACTTATTAATAAAAAAAACTCTGCTCTGCTAGGTTAAATCATAAAAACATTCTCTATCCATATTTTATGAGCTAACAAATTAAAATTCATGTGTAAAAACTTAAGCCGATCTTCACATATCCATATAATGTTTACTTTAAAAAACATAATTTCTCAAAGTCAATGAACACTATTGTTGTCAGCGGGCGGTGCATTAACTGCGTCACTCCAGCTTGCCGACCTTTTTGCCCTTTATGAGCGACGGTTTGTTTTTCAACAAACCTTTTCTCCGTTTCGATGTCTGAAAATAAAATAAAAATTTGACAATATTAATTAAGGAACTTCAGGTTATTTAGGCGTGGCGTTAAGCTCCGCCACTTAACGAGATATGTCACTGTGGTAAGTGGAGAATGGAGTGTCTATACACCATTTTCCCTCTGCATACTTTTCTAAGCGACAAAAAATGTGAAGCAGCTTTATACATCTTGAGCTACAAGCTAGCCTGTTGAGTGACAAAAGTCACTACAAAAGCCGGAGGTATGTAAATAATTTAAATATAAACATTCCTACGAGTGGGTGTCGAACCCATAACCATCACATGTACAATCAGACAGACACTATTATTACCAAAAGATTACAGAATCAAATTGACACACTACAAAAAATTCCATTTTTTACAATTATATAATCATGCAATGCAAATATGAGGGTTGGGTTTCTTAAAATTGCACTTTGTCTAGCCAGATCGATATAAAAATTATATTTTATATATTGATATTTTTACCTATTATATTTGAATATACAATAAATAGTTTGACCATAATTTAATTAAAAAAAGCAAAAAACAAATACTCAAATTTTATATTTTAGTTGGTTATAAAAATTAAATATGTTATATAAAATCTATTACAATTAACATATCTCATTAGAATATTAATAAAACATATATAATTTGAATTATTAATTTATTTTCATGTTATTTTATTTATATTGTTACATACATATTACATATTTATATTAAAGTAAGTAAGTAAGTATTAATATTCTAAATTATAATATCTACTCTAAGAACACGACATCAAAACACAATGAAACGAATAGGTACTTTGTACTATACCATCGGTCCTACACCATAAGCAGGCTGTAATTAAAATAAACGTGATAAATTTCCTCATAGTGTGAAATCAAAAATATTTATTCATAATTATGTAGAATATACGCAGGAGAAAGAAAACCATGTGTTGAGACACTTTATTGTCCACTTAATGGTAAAACACAAAAACAATTTAACATAGCGAGATTCGAACCCGCGTCCCTGGTAAGCCGTCCAAATGCTCTGATCACTAATCCATACATACTGCTACGACGAAAAGTGTATATATTTATTTCATCTTTTTTATCTTATTAAGATGTTTATTGTTAGAGTCCCACAACGTTCAAAGATATTTACGTTTTCCGAAATATTTTTATAACTTATATTAAATCAAGAATACAGACATATAAACAAATATGTATATATAAACAAACATACATACATAAAAATATACATAACAACATTTAAATGGAGAAAACCAATGTCGCAATTTTTATTATGAGATTGGGGTAAGAAATTGTGGATTCAATCCTCACTTAAGGAATATAAGTTTACATTTCCCTACTGGCAGACTAGATGCGGCGTTGACTTCCGCAATTCAACACGGGATGTTTCAAGATTTAGAGGAGAGTTGAGAAAAGAATATCATTAATCTAGGNTTATAACTTATATTAAATCAAGAATACATACATATAAATAAATATATATATATAAACAAATATACATACATAAAAATATACATAACAACATTTAAATGGAGAAAACCAATGTCGCAATTTTTATTATGAGATTGGGGTAAGAAATAGTGGATTTGAACCTCACTTAAGGAAAAAATTATATAAGTTTACATTTCCCCGCTGGCAGACTAGACGCGGCGTTGACTTCCGCAATTCAACACGGGATGTTTCAAGATTTAGACGAGAGTTGAGAAAAGAATGTTATTAAACTAGGTTTCCCCTATTGACACTGCTATGCGGAAAAAAGCGTGAAGCTAATTAAAAATAAAACAACTATAGTATATAAACTATAGTATAAGAACATGTTCAATTGCTTACCTTTCTGGAAATACTGTTAACAGTGGGTATCGATCTCTTGGCTAGCGGCAGTCGCGGCCGGTTAAATTCGTCGGGTTTCTTTACTCTGAAAATAGTAATTTATTATCAATATAAATTTGTCACAGGCTTCCTTTTTTCACGCCGTATCTAGCCGCATATAGCATCGCAGGCGGAGGCAACTTAGTGGTAAGACACCCCATTCTCTATTAAAATCATTCAGTGAAAACTGGCGAACAAATCCTTCTGTTCTCCACTTTCTGCCACTAGCAGATATCAGCGCCACACTTTGCCTCCAATATATGTATATGTATAAGTAATAACTCTTACCATGCTAACTTAAACATAATTAAAATTAATAACATAAATTAATCAAATTTGGAGTTTTTTTTAAATTGTTTATTCTTCCTTCCTCAATTTATGGTCACCTATGGTACCTTTTGTCATCTTACACATTATTTCAAAATTTGGAGTTGCAAATATTTAATATTAAATAACATAAACACTCATTTGTTTGAAAAACTCCTCAAATAACAAAAAAAACTACAAAAAATTAGTATATTACCTATATATTCTAACAAGCCAATGCTCGGTAGTGTAGGCTTCTTCTAAGTACGTGAGTTTGAATCCCCTGTTCCCAGGTAAAGCACCTCGAGTGCGGTCGTAACCGGAGGGACTGCCGCCGCTATCGTATCTGGAATTTTGTTTTACTACTCATTAACATACTAGCAAAAGCAAAAAAACACTGATATCTCTTTTATTTATGCACTATTAGAAATAAAGACAATACTAAATTTCAAGAAAAATAAATAACAATAGTGAAAACTACATTTAATTAAACACAGACAAACGGACAAAAATGTCAAAAAAATAATGGTTTCGAGTACTATTACTTTAAAAAATTCCCAGTAAGTCCCAAGTCGTTTTTGTCGTCGTTTACTACACGAATATTTTAAAGGAAAAGAAATTATTTTTTTTAAACAGTTATTAATTATTATACGTAACAAAGAACAGTTAAAATTTAGTTAGTTATTTTGTTAATACGTATAATTAAATGTAAATAGATATAACTTACCTATAATAAGATAGTTTGTACATGAGACAATTTAACATAGTTTTAGAAGCTTCTGAATCTATTCTGTATTCACCTCGTTCTGTAAAATAGTCCGCTTCCTGTAATAATAAAGCAGAAAAATAGTAATTTCATATAAAAAATTGGCAATGATCAGATAATGGCGAAACTAAACTCTAAAGATATAAACACAAAATCTACATCAGGCCTATGTATGATGTTTTTTATAATGTGGCTATTCACATTATAGACAAATTACTTTTTACTCTATTTACATATTTTTTTTAAACTAACACATTTTAATATATTAAGGGAAGTTAAAAATAAGATTAATTTTGTTCTTGCTTTATATAAAATAATAAATGTAATAATAAACAAATTCAAATTGGAAACTTAAAGACAGCAAAAAAATACCAACATGAATATCCTTAGGGTGTTCCCCCTCAGCTATACGGACCATCCATATGAACTTGTTTATATCGTCACCAGAATATCCAATGGCACCACCGAATATGACCAAAACGTAATCCACGTCCAGCATAGTCATTATATCGTAAGCCGCAGTCTCGTTACTAGCCATGGCTTTACCTACTAATGCTATGTGAGAATTGTTCCAGGTGTTGTTGTCTACTAATGTCGTTCTGTTGCCCATGCCTGCTATCTGTGAATATTGGTTTTTTGATTAGGTTTCTTTAAAATACAAAATGAATTAAACCATTGCAAGAAAGAAAAAATTGTGTACACAATATTTATGGACACCAATCTATCTATATATATAAAAGGACTTGTCCTCACTGACTGAGGTAAGACGCACGCACAGCCGTAACCGCTGTGCGTAGAAACGTGAAATTTGGACAGATGTTTACTTTCGTTAACTGGACATCCACTAAGAAGGGATTTTGAAAAATTTTAACTCTAAAGGGGTCAAATAGGAGTTCAAAGTTTGTATGGAAAAAAATTAAATCGGCACCGATCTTTATAAAATTTGAAATTTAGATTTTTAAAAGTATTTAATTGAACACGTGTTTCATCGTTTTCTAGAATTCTCCCCCTAAGGGTGCAAATAAGGGGTTGAAAGTTTGTATGGAAAAATCTTGAAAACGCCACCGATTATTATAAAATTTGAAATTTAAGACTCTTAAAAATATTTAATTGAACAAGTTTCGTGGTTTATTACAATTCATCCCTAAATAAGCTAGCGAAGCTGCGCGCGTCCGCTAGTATTCATATATATTAAAAAAGAATTGTCGTACTAACTGCGGCGTCAATTTCTGCCACCTGATAGGCATCGCCTCTTAAAATACTAAGATAGTGGAGAGTAAAATATGAAAACTAGTTATGTTTTATTAATGATAATTAAATATTATAATACCTGGTACCCATAATCCCACCATGACATAATTCTGGCATCTTCTGCAGTGTTCTGTGAAAGCCAACCATAAGCTTCTCTGAAGTCGTCCAGGATTTTTCTAGAACTAAGTAATCATGTAAAATTACTAAATATCCATATTATAAACCTAATGTAAGTAAAAAACAGAGTGAACGGAGACCAAACACTAACTCAGCAAAAAGGGAAAATGTATGAAAACAAACCTAATGATTCTAGTTTCATTCTTACAAGACATTTTAATAAACTAAGCCACAACGTTATTGTGTGGTATTTTTTAGTCTGGTAACCTAAAGTGAACGCGAATTAACATAACCTAGAAATTGATTTGTAACACCAATACGGATGAAAGCGTAAAGCTGCAAGTAATTGACGAAAAACGCTTAACCCGCAATATACAAAACATTTGTATAACCTTAAAATAACCCAGAGCGAGAAAAAGAAATCGAACCCAAATAGAAATCGTACCCACAACCCTCACGTTTACACTCGCACACCCCTATATCCTGTGCCATGACGGCCTCAATAAAAAAACCATTCAATATAAAAACAATACAATATAACTTACCCATCATTACCATAGCTGGCCAATACAATACTGGGGCTGGAGTACGCGTTGGAAGTTGCCCAGGTACAATGCACGGAGAACAGCATCAAGAGGATCATAAAGGCTATTAAGGTTCCCGAACGGATGTTCATGCCGAGGACTGTGTCTTGGGCGGCTGGCTCTTGGACGCGCTTTTTTAGTTTACCTGCCTGTGGACGATATTTTTTTTAACTTTACAATGTATCAAAGATAACACCTAGAGTTAAAATGCTATGTTTCATACTATACTGCGTGTTAAGTGGGGAACTAAACGCAGCGCTGTTATATTACCAGAGCGAGCAAATAAAAATATTAAATAATTCATTCCCTCAAATGGCAATCGCACAGCCGTCTTGGTTACAGCCAAAAGGAAAGATATAGTCCTCATAAGCGAAGATGTTTTATTATATATAACCATAGCTAGAAGCAGTAAATAAAGGATAATAAATATACGCAGTTACATTCATATCACAACCTTAGGCTTAGCCAACAAACACATAATAATTATGGAACAAAACTGAAGTAAAATCATAAGACTAAAAGTTGTTCCTCCCATTATCTTATTTATCACTTTCTAATATTTGAACAATACATTAAATTTTTTAAAATATTCTTATATTAAAAAAATATTATTATAAGCACTTTCTAATAATAATAATAATAATAAAATCTTTAGAATAAGAACGTTTGTACGATTTCCAAGAAGAGGGATTAGATTCGAATTCTGCTACATAAAAAAATATATAAGTTATCCAAAAAAAATAATTCAAAACGAAATACCCTAAACACCCTTGTCTATACTATACAAATATTCTATATAAACTAACCTTATCATACAAATTCTTCTCATCTGGTTCAGCCGGCGCAGTGGGCACTTCATCCTCTCTTAGTACCAAATCAAGTAATATGGAGAACGCGATACCAGCGAGCACACACACAACCGGAGTTAATGTGAGCATCAGTCTGACCATCACACCGGCGAAGTAGACAGCACTCAATGCGTATAGGGCCACTGAAATTATTTTTTTTATTTAGAATTCAGTTATCTATAAATTATGTCACATATTGGGAAAGGTAGGGGTAATTGCGAATAAATTTACAATAGCTTTTTAAGACAGCTAGAGAATTACATACCAAAAACTCTCTCATCATTTATATTCTTGATGCAGTACCACAGTCCTACAGGGAACGTGCACACCAGCACGTGGAGGTCGAAGAAGAATGACGACCATGTTGTAGGCTGATGCTCCGATACTGAAGCTATGATGGGAATATGGATCTTTGCGTAGCCGGTGTCCCATAATGAGTAAAACCTATGAGTTAGAAAAATGATATAAACATGTGTACTAATCTGCACTAAACTAAAAAAAGTACTGAACAGTTTGTTATTGATTGATTGAACTCACTAATCTCAGGAAAGAACTACTCGAATTAATTGAAATAAAATGAGAAAGTAAAATTGTGTTGTATAATATACTTAATAAGGAAAGCTAAATAGTATATTAGAATGTGTTGCGTGTGTCGTACACCAGTAATAGTTGCTTCTATTTGACCGTGAGAATGAAGTCTCAGAGTTAGTTATAAAATTATTTTTCCATTTTTGTTTATAAGATCTGCTATGAAAAAAGAAGTTTAGAAAGAATAATTATAAAAATAACATTTTAGTTTTTGTTTATTAAATATACTATAACAATCAATATAAAGTCATAATAGTACAATGTCAGAGTGTAAACACAATGATTGTTGTAGGTTGGGGGAATGAGTTATTTTCTATTGTACATTCTTGCAACACAAAGCATACCATTGATTTCAGTCACTCAATAATAAATTACTCTTATTTGGGCAGCAAGTGGAGAATGAAATGTCTTAACTATAATAAATATAAACCATATATGACAAGAAATGTATAATAGTTATTAAGTTTAAAATATTAAAATAAAGCTTTTATATACTATAACAATCTATATATCTATACTAATATAATAAAGCGGAAGAGTTTGTTTGTTTGTTTGTTTGTTTGTTTGTTTGTTTGAACGCTAAGATCTCTGGAT